>JADWQK010000291.1:0-27931 GCA_017933935.1 Sesamia nonagrioides | reverse complement strand
ACACACTGCATGTCACGCGATATTGAACCTTATGCCATCGACATAAGGTCCATTCGTAACACTATCATATAGTACAGACGACAGTACATCAAGCTACTACAATCTGTCAGATTTCTCCATTAGGTTTCAACTTTATCTCTAAAGCACTAAGGTTGGTTGTTGTTTGGAGTTGATTGGGAAGACTTGACAGTTTCGGGTAGCTTGACCAGCTGTCGTCCGTACTTTATTTTTTTTGTTTTGGATGGGAAATCATCAAATGATCTCTCCCGCTCTGGGCGGAGCTGAAGGGCGTCTCAGACTTTTAGGTCCATATAACAGAACGTTACTCAAGACTCAAGCACTACTTATAAACTAGTTTCAACCAACCAAAAAGCTTTAAATGAGACTTGAATAAAGCTTGAGTTTTGAGTGACGTTCTGTAATACGGACCTTAGTGACTCAAACCTACCCGTGTTCCTTCACTTGCCTGTGTGACGGCCAGGGGTACGGACCCCTTTGGAGGTAGTGACTGGGACAAGATGATATTGGACAACGGTGTATTTCGTAACACGCTGTCAGTTTAAATGACGTTCATTTTGACAGAACAACAATATTCATTGCGTTATTTACGTTGTTGAGGAGATATTTTTGTCTAACATAAAAAGCAAAGCAATATGATCCTTTGAAAATGATCAAGTGCGGTACGCTATTAGAGCGTTGAATAACTATCGAAACCGAAGCATTATAATTTCTATTAGATCACTGAAGTTTCTGTTAAGCCTTTGGAAGCGGAAAATCATAGAGGGAGGTTGTTCTGGACAGACGGGTGATATTGTGTGGTTGGATTACATTCGATCCAGCCGTCCCTTGCTGTCCTCTCTAGCGACGCCCTAAGCCGAGGTTCGTACCCCACAGGGGGTGCCCTTAGTTCGTAGTCGCCCAATTTTAATTTAGTTTTAAGTGCCCCTGGCTGGAGGCTTTAATTTTAATTAAGGCATCCACAGGAAAGTCCGGTTAAGTAGTTACGGCCTCTAATGGCCACCTACGAGATGCCATATCAAAAAAAAGTGTGGTTGGAAGAATTTCACATAACAAAGTGACCTATACTTTTTTTTTTTTTTTAATATTTATAAACTAGTGCTTGACTGCAATCCCGCCTGATGGTAAGCAGTGATGCAATCGTTGAGTGTAAAGCGCACTAGTTTATTAAGCCTATTCACTTAAAAAACTTAGGAATAGGAAGGATGACGGCAGTTGAGCGAGGTGATGCAATGTTAAACCCAAGACCAACACGAACAAACGATGCTGCGCTTGAGGGAGATTGATCTGGAGACTCTCCACGACCAAATTCCCGAGACAACAACATTTGGCGCATCGTACCCGCCACACATCGCAACACAACTGCTCAGACCCGTCCTCCGTACGGCTTCACCAGACATCATGCCGGAACACGACGAATCGCTTGGCGGCAAGACTTTGTCTGGTGGGTGGTAACTTCCGCCGGCAGCCGATGTTATGGCCTACCACCGAGAAAGACCGATACTTCCCTTGAAGGAAGAATTTATTTTCGTGGGGGTGGTCCTTTTTGCTAAGATTAAAGAAATAAAGAAAAAAAATTGCCAATTATTTCTGTAGCAGTTTCGTAGAGAAATGTTCGTTAACCATAGTTATAACCTTTCTAGTCTTTATGGTTCTAGCTTTGGAAATTCAAGGCAAGCATTTGTTACAAAATCGTGAACGATGCGATGATTAGGATTACCCATCAGTGATCTATCAAACATTGTGGTATTGAATAAGATTTTATTACTTCCAGGTCGTTTTGTTTAGTTAGTTGTTTACGAGTTTTTGTTATTGCATCTGTGTGTGTCTGTAACTCTGTACCTAATGTAATAAAACAATACAAACCGATTACTACACGTGTTGCTATAATTATTCGTCATTAATACATATTAAGCTATCATAATTATAGTTTGAATGATTGTAACTTGTCCATTAGCTGGGATTTTTCATTGTCTTAAAAATAAATGGATTCAAAGCTTACTAGACTACCTTGTCCGTGTAGTGGGTGCTAACACTGCTACTATATTTATGCCTAGTTCGATAAAGAATAGAGGTAAACAAACCAATTTATTGTTACCAAAATTCACATTTTACAATTCTCCTGTTATTTACATGATTATCGACTTTTACATGCTAACTATTTATTAAAAAATCCTATTGCGGCATATTTCAATAGAATGACTAAAATAACATGCATATTGGCGCCGATTCTTATGATCACAAATTAAACTAATTTTAAGTTATGTGAATCTTTTTCTTTTCATTTCGTTAAGAAAAGGATAGAAGATCACATTTGAATTTAATCCTGTCTTATTAAGATACTCCATAGACAGTTTAGATGCGATTATAAACATGGCGACTAAAAATACGCCACTTCACGCCAGAAGCGCACTAATTTGACAGGTCTAAACTGACATTTTATCTTCTTTCCTTTTCCTAAACAATTGAAAAGAAAAAGATGCACTTAACTTAAAATTAGTTTAGTTTGTGAACAACAGAATCGGCGCCAATGAGTTGCTATTTCGAAAAACTATAAAAAGGTCGACATAAATTTTACGTGATAGCCCTACAAAAAAAGAAACATGGCTGAAATACAGGTATTTAAAACATTTTGTGGAATTCAGACTATGAATAAATTGATGACATTTTTCAATACAATTTTGCGTATTTTAATTACTTTTCAAATCAAATGCATAACACATTCATTATAATACTTTCAAATATGGACTACGTATAATATATGTAGGTACCTATATGTATCAAAAATTTAACCTATTAGGAAATGAGTTTACTTAGTGTGTCACATTTCATTCAACATCGGTGAAGCGTTCTATGCAAATCATAAATATCTAAACATAAATAAACTGTATTTACATTTAGAAAGTAAGATTATCCTTCATCTATCTAGAAAATGTTGTTAACATCTCCCTTTTAGGTGTAAACAAGTAGCAACGGTTTGTTTACCTCTATTCTTTATCGAAATTGGCCGATATACATATAAATATGAGGGCTCTATTTCCCGCACTCTAATAGCATACATAATCACACTATCATATTTATATTTCCTCTACTGGGACACAAGCCTGCTCTCGGTGAGAGAGAGAAAGAGTGGGCCGTAATCCAGCACGCGGGCCTAGCGCTGGTGGGTAGATGTCCCTTATAATGAAATTTTTGATTAGCTAAATCAGACCGACATTGATAGCATAACACTATCAATGTCGGTCTGATTCATTTTGTAAGATGCAGAATGAATCAGACGGGGCATGCTTTGCTTCATATATGTTAAAAAAATTGTCTGCTCAACAACGTAAATATCGCAATGAATGTTGTTGAACTGTCAAAATGAAACAAATTGCTATCGTCATTGCATTGGTTATCGAGCGGTGTTATTGAGTACTACAACAGGAAGTATCTGATGGAAGAACACAATTTTTCTCAGTAATAATCCGGAGTTTGAATTTCTGCTCGGTTGGTACATGTTTGACCCCTGTTTTACGAAACTAAAAATCTTTACTGGCTAAATCTGAGTGTACAGGCGCCAGCAGGCTATCCAAAACTGTCAAATTTTCGTAATTAACCTTGAACCTTAACGTTTTAGCGATAAAGTAGAAAATCTACACTAAGACATTTGACAGATTGTAATTGCTTGATATGCTGGAGTCTGTACTACTGTTACATCTCTGGGATTAGAGCCTATTTACGCGGCGTGATATTGCGTTATGTTTAAAGCATACAATGCCCTTGCACGGCACTCATAAACACTTATTTAAACATAGGTTAAATAGTACCTATCACACATAAAACGTGCTTTGAATTTAGTACGCAGAAACTAACCTTTTGGGTTTGTGCTTATGGACCTTTTTTCGATGTACCTACAAAATTGGTTTTAAGTCTTTTTATATGAACGCCGCAAAAGGATCCGATAATCGTCATATTTTTTGTTGTTTTCCGTGTTTATTTACCTTCAAATGCATGATTATGGCAATCGCTAAAAGGTCGGATGCTTGGAGGAAGATCGCTGTATAGGTAATATACGGATTAAAGTTGATATGATCCTCAAATAAGTTATTGTTTGGGTCTTCAAATGACCTATAACGTCGCTGCTTATCACTGAAATGATGGTCAAATAAGTGTTTTGATATTTAAATTACCTTATCTTCTTAACGCAGAAAGTTCAAATAATTTTGGTCTAAAATTCAGATGCGCGACCTCCGCTCACTGTTGCAGTCATAAGAACACCACGTGCACAGATGACAGACCATGCGACGACGGATGGAAGGTCGGCCATTATTTGTTGGAATATATAAGGACTTGAGATCAGAACCGTCCATTTTTTTTTATAAGTTATAAACTAACGCTTGACCGCAATCCCGCCTGATGGTAAGCAGTGATGCGATCATTGATGGTAAAGCGCGCTAGTTTATTAAGAGCCTATTCATTCTAGCCTTGAAGACACTCAAATTGTAGTGTGACGGAAACACCGTCGCTGGCAAATTGTTCCAGTCCGGATGTACCTGGTATAAGAGGGGAAGCGAAACGCTTCGTCCGGATCGCAGTGCGATGGTGGAATTAAATCATGCAATTCCCTTGCACACTCACCAGAATGCATCCTATAGAAGAACGAAAGGCTGGCTACTCTCCGCCTGTGCTTTGGAGACCGTTTCGAGTTAAGTCTGGGTCGCCAATCAGCCACTTCGCACGCCTCTCCACTGAATCCAAAGTAGCCAGGTGACATTTCGCAGCACCAGCCCAAATGTGGCTGCAGTACTCCACACACGAACGGAAATGTGCTTTGTACAATATTAGAAGCTGCCGTGGTGTGAAGTACCGCCGGACCTTTGCGATGACGCCCCTATCTGTGGAGATGGTGTTTACTCCGACCGACTTTGTCCAAGTTTAGTTTGGTCGTAGAGGGAGAGTCTTCAGATCAATCTCCCTCTGGCGCAGCATCGTTGGTCGTGTTGTTGGGTTTAAGATTACATCATCCCGCTCAACTGCCGTCTTCCTTCCTATTCACTCAGTTTTTTTGAGTGAACAGGCTCTTAATAAACGACCATCAACGATTGCATCACTACTAATTACAAAAGAAAAGGTTTTAGTGATAATAAGTTTAAGTCTTGCCGCCAAGCGATTCGTCGTGTTCCGGCATGATGTCTGGTGAAGGCGTACGGAGGACGGGTCTGAGCAGTTGTGTTGCGATGTGTGGCAGGTAAAATGCGCCAAATGTTGTTGTGTTGGGAGTTTGGTCGTGAAGGGCCTCCAGATCAATTTCCCTCTAGCGCAGCATCGTTTGGTCGTGTTGGTCTTGGGTTTAACATTGCATCACCTCGCTCAACTGCCGTCATCCTTCCTATTCCTTAGTTTTTTAAATGAATAGGCTTAAAAAACTAGTGCGGTTTACCATCAACGATTGCATCACTGCTTACCATCAGGCGGGATTGCAGTCAAGCACTAGTTTATAATTAATAAAAAAAAAAGTTTTTAAAGATAATAATGATGGTGCAACGAGTAGGTATAATGCCACACTTATTTGCTTTAAGTGTACTTTGATCCATCGAATGCGCTTATTAAGAATTAACAACCAACGTTATTCGAAGGTCGAAAGGTTTGGATTATGGACCTTGAAGAGTGGTATTAAATATTGTTCATAGGATATTTAAGTTTTTGTATTGGTTATTAGGTTTGTTAAGCAAGGTAGGTAATTTTATTTAATACTAGCTTTCCGCCCGCGGCTTCGCCTGCGTGGAGTTCGGTTATATCGCGCTTTTTAGATTTCTCTCGGGAACATCAATTTTTTTCCGGGATAAAAGGTAGCCTATGTCCTTTCTCAGGGTCTCAAGATTCATCATCATCACCCCAGCGTTAATCCCAGTCGCATCCGAAGCCTTTTCAGCTTTGGAATCTGGGGTTCGCTTTACCAGTCCAACTGCTGATATGGCTAAACTTCAACATTTTCCGTGAAGCGACTGCCGTCTGACCAAGATCAGGGTCTCAAGATTGTCTGTGCAAAATTTCATCAAAATCGGTTGAGAGGTTTAAGCGGGAAAGCGTAACAGCCAGACAGACAGAGTTACTTTCGCATTTATAATATTAGTACCTATGGATTGTTGTTTCAGATAGTTGAAAAAATTGTAGTTTATAGGACTAAGTTCGTTACTTTAATTTGATCTTTATTAACGACAAAAAATTGACCCAAATCGTATTTTCAAAATCATCAGATTTGAGGAACACGTAAAGCCGGAAAGAGCTAAGTTGGCTCTTTAGTGTATTCTAAAAATACACTAAGCATAGGGAATACTGCGCCAGACTATTCAAAAATACTTTGACGTTCGTATCAATAAGATAGAACATTTAATCGAGATACCCACACTTGACAACATTTACAGATAGGAAACTGTCACACTTATTCAACAATAGCCAACATCTCACGTAACATTGTTTTTGTATATTTATTTTTCCGCCTGTCACTGTGATATAGTATTTAATGTTATTATTTATAAACATGTCATTATTCTACAATTCTTCATCACTAGCTGCGCTTTGCAGTTTCACCCGCGTAAGTTTCGATAGGTTTGTTTTATATGCTCCACTCTTATTGGTCGGAGCGTAATAGCCTAAAGCCTTCCTCCTATCGTAGTATTAGCATATGGCCGCGTAGTGAACATGCGGGCGGCGCGGGCGCGCGGGGGTCCTGTGATGTTCCCGCCGTCCCCACTCCGC
Source organism: Sesamia nonagrioides (assembly GCA_017933935.1). Classification (NCBI taxonomy): domain Eukaryota; kingdom Metazoa; phylum Arthropoda; class Insecta; order Lepidoptera; family Noctuidae; genus Sesamia; species Sesamia nonagrioides. Next base: position 21,172 of record JADWQK010000291.1, on the reverse strand, counting down.
CGACCATGAATGGGACCGCGTGCGGTGACCATAACATCGATTTCATAATAAACATCTTTCGTTATCAATAGCTATTTTTTTTGTACTAAAACTTACCAAAGTAATAATATTTTTATCTATAAAACTAATTTAGCTATAAGTTGACAAAGTTTGCGCACTGGATAAAATTTTATCCTGTATAGCCCTTTCCAGGAGAAACTACTCGATAAGTGAGTCAACAGCTGGCAATACCTCCATTGCGCAAAGATTTTTACCATTTGGAGGAGACAAATTATTCAACAAAATAAATAGATTCATTAATATATCACTATCGTACAATTGATGCAAAAAAAGCTACACTGTACCGGAAAAGTCCTTGAGATAGTAAACTAACAAGGTATATCAATTATAAATATTATGTATTTTATTTTGTTCTTTGGTTTGTACCATTGTCTGATTGGTGATTACAAACAGGAAGTTTTGGTGATGGTAAAACAAATATCTGCTTGGTAGTTTTACGTACAATATATTATTTATATTTATTCGTTTGTACAATAAATGTAATCACTCAAACAAGCACATACACACCTTCACATATGTACATACAAACACACCCGACCCACATACATCATCAGTCGCTTGTAATAATACCACGTTGACAACCCTTACTTCGTGATATTAAGTTCTAAAATACAGGCTTCGTTTAGAGTTCAGATCTCCCATGAATTTCAAAATTTTCTCGAAATACCTGTCAACTTCATCATCATATGTCTAACCTTTTCCCAACTATCTTGAGGTCGACTTCCAGTCTTAACTAGATTCAGCTGGATACCAGCATTTTACACGGAGCGACTGCCTATCTGACCTTCACAACCCATTTACTGGGTAATACGATACCCTTTGGTAAGACTGGTAGTGTACCCGTAACCATTGTCAAAGATCTACAAATGACATCCAGGACCAACGGCTTACCGAGCTTTCCGAGACACTGGGGTCTCGGTATGGTAAGATGGTCACGCATCCAAAGCCAAACCGCGGCAGACGTAGCTTAACCTGATCGATAGACCTGTGCGATTGTTATTATTTTAGCCACGAGCCCCACAAATACCTATCAACTTAAGAATATTTGTGGAGATAAAAATGCGTTGTTACCACCACTACGATCCGGACGAAGCGTTTCGTTTCGTCTTTTATGTATACCGCGTACATCGAGGGAGTGGAACAATCTGCCAGCGGCGGTGTTTCCGTCAGACTACAATTTGAGTGTCATCAAGGCTAGAGTGAATAGGCTCTTAATAAACTAGTGCGCTTTACCATCATCGATCGCATCACTGCTTACCATCAAGCGGGATTGCGGCCAAGCACTAGTTTATAATTTACTAGCGGCCGCCAGCGACTTCGTTCTCGTGAAGTTAGTTATTCTCCGTTAGTTTTCTATTGGTACCGCAGCGTGATGTTATACTTATAGCCTAAAGCCTTCCTGGATTAATGGGCTACTCAACGCAAAAATATTTTTTTAAATCGGACCAGAAGTTCCTGAGATTAGCAGGAACAAACAAACAAACATACAAACAAACTCTTCAGCTTTATATATTAGTATATAGATAAAAAAAATATATTTTTTCCATTACGACAGGTTCATTTAATAAATTATAACCACGGTAAGTGCGCGATTGCAATATCTAATAACTAAGAATTTAAATGAAGTACCATTTCAACTAAATTGCATTGTTGCGTGAATCTTCTGTAACATACCTCCGATCGAAATATTCCTCACGGGCCCTAACAAGTTCTGTTTTTCCGGACTCATGCGAGAACTGGCGCCGCAACATTTTTAACACAAATCACTTCACTATTGATTTTTTACATACTCACTTAATATTTAACGAAAACATGTTGCCGTCACATAACACCAGAAGATCGGATTTTAATGCAAATATTCACTATGCTAGGATTAAGACATTGTTGTAATAACTTGGAATGTTGAATTCCGATTGGCTTGCGTTGGTGGGGCGCGAAGACGCGCGTGCTCGGCTTGCGACTGACGCTGCGCAGGAGTCCACGCGAGGCTCTGCTCGTCCCAAGTGACAGTTCTGACCTTGGCGTGTTCGCGCGATTATCGTGAACGTCGGTCCTCGAGCCGTTTCTCATATAAACCTGATCTTATCAATCGGATGCGGCCGTCCACTCCGTCTGTCCGAATTCATTCGCATTACAAATGTTATATTACTTAATTTATTAAATATAATACTTAATTATTACTAATGTTAGATAGCAACTGTGTTGCCATTATTTTACACAAATAATCAATATTATGCATGACGTCGCGGATTTTGAAGTTATTATTTGTTATCTGCTTCAATGACAGCTTAATAATATTGACAAGATGATGCACTTTACGATAGTGTCTGATCAATGGAACATTTTTAGAAATGAGATAATTGCGAAGTCTTCAAATGTGGTGCTGTTCCACAAGCGATGGGAAACTTAATAACTTAACGTGTCCTGGTTGTTCTGTCAACTGCAAGTTACAGAAATTGATTAATGCTGGTGTTGGCGCTAAACAAGTGATCGAGTTCATTTGGATAGCTAAAAACGTTAAAAAGAAGAAGCTAACAATACGAAGGGGAAAAATTATATGGGCCATTTACTTACATTATTTAACCTATTAGATAGTAGATCTAAAGGAGAATGTCGGTAATGTAGACAGTCTGGGTGCTGTTCTCATTTTTGTGTAGGAAATGTAAGATTTTGAGAGTATTGTTGTGAAGGCTAAAGTTAAACGAAGGATGGTTTGTATAAAGGATGAATTGGCTAGAACAGGGGCCCCAGTCTGCTATTACAATAGTGTTACAATAGTCGATCAGTGATTTCATAATGATCGATTTTACAAGTTTCGTAATCTGCTAACAGAATGGCGTCATTATGACTTTCCAATGGTCCGATACTGCACTCCATATTAATTAATGTTCAAAGTGAGTATTGGCTTTTAGAAAATAATTTCTATTAACGGGTTTTATAAGAACGGCAATACGGCAATGTCATTCTACCACCCATTCTATTACGAGACGACTGAGATAATTTGTCGTGTAACGACAAGAAAAGACTTTAGAGGGAGACAGTATTTATTAAGTATACAGAAAAGACAAGATGGAAGTATAAAAATGAATAATGTCGATGAATGATTGATGGGTGATGGTGAAGGGCGGCCCCTGGTGGACCGGCGGCAGTTACGGAGGAGCGGCCCTGGCGGACCGGCGACAGCAACAGACGAGCGGCCCTGGCGGACCGGCGACAGCGACAGCAACGGACGAGCGGCCCTGGTGGACCGGCGACAGCAACGGACGAGCGGCCCTGGTGGACCGGCGGCAGCTACAGAGGAGCGGCCCTGGTGGACCGGCGGCAGCTACGGAGGAGCGGCCCTGGTGGACCGGCAGCTACAGAAGAACGGCCCTGGTGGACCGGCGGCAGCTACAGAAGAACGGCCCTGGTGGACCGGCGGCAGCTACACGAAGAACGGCCCTGGTGGACCGGCGGCAGCTACAGAGGAGCGGCCCTGGTAGACCGGCGGCAGCTACAGAGGAGCGGCCCTGGTGGACCGGCGGCAGCAACGGAAGAACGGCCCTGGTGGACCGGCGGCAGGTACAGAGGCGCGGCCCTGGTGGACCGGCGGCAGCTACGGAAGAGGGACTGCCCCGGCGTCACAAGGCCGGCAGCATTCGAGGGCTCCGGCGGCAAAGGGCCAGGCAGCTCCAGGCGCACCAGTTATATAGAGACTGGCACAGCAGGAAACACCCTAGAAGGGCTCTCGAGGCAGCGTTTACTGGAGACCTACTTTTAAGAGGCTTGTTTGGAAGCCAGAGCTCGACTCACCACTGCTCTGCGATGATTCCTAAAGAAACCTCGCAGAACGGTTGGAGGTCGAAATTTAAAATATTCGAAAATATGGACGAGTAACGGTAAATAATTTTACCATAAAAGAGTTCGAATAACAATTATAAAATAAAAATAGCAGACCAACAAGAATTTTGATGAGAAGGTTGTCATAGATACATCATCAACAATGTTGTCAAAAAATGTCAAAATAATGAAAAAGTTCTGTAACAATGTAAATATAAATGGTATTAAATTAAAAAGTGCAGTGTTTGATAGGAAAAAGTGATACAGTCCTGCATAGGTACGGCTTCCTACGCTAAGGGGTCACTAAGTCGCCGAAACTTAGGCCTAAAGTTGAGGACTGAGTCTGTGAACAGAAAAAATGAGTCCTAGTGTGGTGGAATATGATCAAAGACAGAGCCTCATAGTAATGGAATGCATATAATGGACCGTGGAAATGAATGATACATATATAAGTATGAATATGAGTATAAATAATAAGTGTAAGTATATCTGAATATGTACATAACATTACATTTTCCCCCCGACCCTGGAAAAATTTTCAACTGTAGAAAATTTTCTAATAAGATTTCATATAGGGACATTAAAACAACACTTCACACATTCATCCATCTCCATTCACCCATTCATACCACCTCTCTCTTTCAAGCAATCTTCTTCATACAGGCATGGGTGGAGTTCACAGTTGATGACTGCCACTCATAGAAGTGTGTTTTAGAATGACGACAAGGCTTATTTTTGGAGTTGTCAGCCGCTCCAGACTGGAAGGAAAAAAAAAAAGGAAACATTAGATAATGTAAGTAGAAATTTAAGCTCCTAGAAGAGCGAAAGAGCATTTGGTTTAGGCTTATTTTAGGAGTAACCAACCGCTCCTGCATAGGCTTATTTAATGAGTTGCAATCCGCTCCATACGGTAAAAGAGTGAGACTGAAGAGTAGGGTCGAGCAAATGTAATGTAATGTTTGTGTAGTGAGTGATGTTTATATATAATATAAAAAATAAATAAGATGTGCAGCTGTAAACAAAAGAAATAAGTAATATTTACATAAATAATTAGTAGGTGATTGAACTACCAGAGTCAAGTAATCCAGTCAAAGATAAATTGTAAACTTTGATGTTAACAAAAGGTCGTTTAAAATCCTTTTCATTAGAGTATAGAGTTGAAGAGATTTTATAGCATGAAAAGAAATTCTTAAGAGTTTTAATCCAATCGTTCCAATCGTTGGCATCAAAGTTTGTTTTACTTTTCAAGTCAGTCGTTAGTTTTTTGAACTAGAGTTAGGTTTAGGTGAACAATTAGGACAGTCTGGGGTTTTAAAACCTTTAAGACCACATTTAAAACAAATTAGAAAGTGACGTTGAGTACAAGTATTTAAGGTATGACCATGCATACGACAACGAACGCAAAATGAATTTTCTTGCGAGTAAGCTTGTTTTAGACTGTTTACTTGTTTGGGAGGGTTTTTGTAAAATCTATTTGTGTATGAAGGAGGTTTTGGGTCAGAAGTAGAAAATTCCGAAGAAGTTGGATGAATTTGTTTATAAGCAAATTCTGAAATAAGGGGATTTTGTTGGTTATTTGGTTCTTTAAAATGTTTGTCTCGATCTAAGAATTTTTCATAATTTTGGCATGTAGCCAAGAGTGCATCATTAAAGTTAATATCTTTTAGTGCCACGAATACTGAGTAACATGGTCTTATATTTCTTAGAATGATTTCTAACTGTTCCGTTTCAGACAATTTTTTAGCCAGACGAGAGAACATTCCCGACATAATTGAGATATAAATTATGATTGGTTTATCACGACCTTGGGTACGACTTTTGATGGCCTCCAATAATTTAAAATCATAGTCAAAACCGCCAAAATCTTTAATTAGAGACAAAGAAATTTCATCCCATGTTAGGTCTGGATTTTGATTTATTTTAAATCTAAACCAATGTAGGGCACTGTCTGTAAAAATATCATACGCCTGAGTAATTAACAAATTTTTGGGTATATTCCGCACAAGACAATATTCGTCAAGTTTTTGTAAAAACGATCTAGGGCAAGATTTTCCATTAAACGTATATGGTTTCAGATCTTTGAATAAATTATGATTTGGAGAAGTTAAAATAGGAGAGGAAAGAGGAGCTGTGAAAGGAGGGTAAATAGGTGGAGTAGAGGGAGCAGTGAGACGAGGAGAAATAGGAGGAGGAGAGGGAGTGGCGGGAGGAGTATGAATAGGAGGGGTAGAGGGAGCAGTGATATATGAATGAGGATTCATAGAGTTTAGATTTGAACAATAAATCTTGAAACTTCCTTCAAGTGTCTCAAATTTTGATTTTAAAGTGTCTAGATTAAGTTTATAGTCAGGGTTTAAGTCTGTGTCTATACGTTCCAACCTGTAAAATAAATGATTAATAAAAGATTCTATTAAGCGATGGTATTTGGAATCACCCTGTAATAGATTATCTATTTTAATATTTAAATAACTCAGAGTACTATCTATCTGAGCTAACTCCTCCTCTATAGGAATGGGAGAAGTTAAAATATCTTCCGATGGTGTAGTAGGAGCTAGCAGAAGTATCTGCTTCTTTAACAATATAACTGTCTTTGCTGGTTCCTCCAGTCTAATTGTAACCTCATATTCGAGCTCGTTTTTATTTAAGAGTTCAAATTTGATTGGACGAGACATATTTAAGTGTAAGTTAGAAAAAGATAGTTAAGTATGTAAAAGTATACCTTGTTTTCCTGTTAGGGAAAAAAAAAAATTAAGTTAGGTGTAGTAAGTATATATGAGTGAATGAGTTATGTGTGTGTTAAGAGAAAATGAAAGGGATAGAATAGCCAAAATATTTAACCAAAGAGCTGAGAATGTACGACACTAGACGAAGTGTTTCTTTTGAATTTAGGAAGTTAAGGGGGTGCAGGAAATTTTCGTTGGGCGCCAAACTGTCGTGTAAAGACAAGAAAAGACTTTAGAGGGAGACAGTATTTATTAAGTATACAGAAAAGACAAGATGGAAGTATAAAAATGAATAATGTCGATGAATGATTGATGGGTGATGGTGAAGGGCGGCCCCTGGTGGACCGGCGGCAGTTACGGAGGAGCGGCCCTGGCGGACCGGCGACAGCAACGGACGAGCGGCCCTGGTGGCAACGGACGAGCGGCCCGACCGGCGGCAGCTGCAGAGGAGCGGCCCTGGTGGACCGGCGGACGAGCGGCCCTGGTGGACCGGCGGCAGCTGCAGAGGAGCGGCCCTGGTGGACCGGCGGCAGCTACGGAGGAGCGGCCCTGGTGGACCGGCGTCAGCTACAGAAGAACGGCCCTGGTGGACCGGCGGCAGCTACACGAAGAACGGCCCTGGTGGACCGGCGGCTACACGAAGAACGGCCCTGGTGGACCGGCGGCAGCTACAGAGGAGCGGCCCTGGTAGACCGGCGGCAGCTACAGAGGAGCGGCCCTGGTGGACCGGCGGCAGCAACGGAAGAACGGCCCTGGTGGACCGGCGGCAGGTACAGAGGGGCGGCCCTGGTGGACCGGCGGCAGCTACGGAAGAGGGACTGCCCCGGCGTCACAAGGCCGGCAGCAGTCGAAGGCTCCGGCGGCAAAGGGCCAGGCAGCTCCAGGCGCACCAGTTATATAGAGACTGGCACAGCAGGAAACACCCTAGAAGGGCTCTCGAGGCAGCGTTTACTGGAGACCTACTTTTAAGAGGCTTGTTTGGAAGCCAGAGCTCGACTGACCACTGCTCTGCGATGATTCCTAAAGAAACCTCGCAGAACGGTTGGAGGTCGAAATTTAAAATATTCGAAAATATGGACGAGGAACGGTAAATAATTTTACCATAAAAGAGTTCGAATAACAATTATAAAATAAAAATAGCAGACCAACAAGAATTTTGATGAGAAGGTTGTCATAGATACATCATCAACAATGTTGTCAAAAAATGTCAAAATAATGAAAATGTTCTGTAACAATGTAAATATAAATGGTATTAAATTAAAAAGTGCAGTGTTTGATAGGAAAAAGTGATACAGTCCTGCATAGGTACGGCTTCCTACGCTAAGGGGTCACTAAGTCGCCGAAACTTAGGCTTAAAGTTGAGGACTGTGACTGTGAACTTAAAAATGAGTCCTGGTGTGGTGGAATATGATCAAAACAGAGCCTCATAGTAATGGAATGCATATAATGGACCGTGGAAATGAATGATACATATATAAGTATGAATATGAGTATAAATAATAAGTGTAAGTATATCTGAATATGTACATAACATTACAAATTGATCAATCATTATGAATTTAGCAGATTACGAACTTTTAAGCACAATGACAATGGAATCGTGTTGGAATGACAAATTTGTAAAAATAGCAGATTAGGGCGCCAGGAGTGACTGAAGAAGATAACGAGATGTATGGAAGAAACGAAGGATAGACTGTGAGATATCTTCTTCTTTTTTTTTTATAAATTACAAACTAGCGCTTGACTGCAATCCCGCCTGATGGTAAGCAGTGATGTAATCGTTGATGGTAAGGCGCGCTAGTTTATTAAACCTACTCACTCAAAGGAACTGAGTAAATAGGAAGGAAGACGGCAGTTGAGCGCGGTGATGCAATGTTAAACCCAACAACACGACCAACGATGCTGCGCCAGAGGGAGATCGACTCGTCCTCCGTACGGCTTCCCCAGACGTCATGCCGGAACACGACGAATCGCTTGGCGGCATGACTTTGCCTGGTGGGTGGTAACTTATGCCGGCGGCCGATGTTGTGGCCTACCACCGAGAAAACTTCTTCTTCTTCAGCCTATAGATGCCCACTGCTGGACAAAGGCCTCCCCCAAGGCTTTCATTGGGGAGGTTTGCCATAATCCCCACGCTTGGCAGGCGGGTTGGGGATCGCAGTGATTTGATATTACACAGGAGAAGCGCTGCTGCCCGCTTTCCTGGTGAGTTCCCTTAGTCGCCTCTTACGACACCCACGGGAGGATATGGGTTGGTACTATTCTAAGCCAGGTACCACATATGGGGGAGATATGATTTGGCTAAAAAGGTGAGCACTGAGATAATAAATCTTCATAAATTGGCATTAAGACAAGATTGGTGAATTAATGACATATAAAAAATAATTAATGTGATTTAAAATGTAATAAAAATTGAAATCCGATTCGAGACTTTGTCCACATTTTATATAAATCGGTCCTTATTAGCATATTGTGCGTTGGAGATCGAATGAATCAACATTTTTAATCTGTGTCGGGTCGACATTGACCGATATACCTGCACGGTTGACCACTGGCAAACCGAGTTCGTGAGTTGACCCATGCCGCAGAAAAAAAGCACTTTCATTTTTATTTTTTAGATTTACTTTTCTCTGGACGAAATTGTTGACATTCTTAAATATAGGTATTTGTCCGTGATTCAAAAGAAAATAGACAGATTTGTATTTTATTATATAAATTCAGCAACCATTAAAACCGATACAGGATTAACAATTGATCATGACATAAAGCTATAACATATAACAAAAAAATATAATAGGTACAAATAGAGTTATAAAAAAAATTAAATCATAAAATGTATTTATTACCTATTTACATGCTTAAAAACAAATTACGGAAAAATATCAGCATTACCTACTTATGTGCTTTGTATACAATCACATGTGCGCTCTGTGTATTTAAAAACGGAGTGACGTCATAGGCCATCCTCTCCATACTAGAAACTACTATTGAAAATGCAAAAAAAAGAACATGGAACTCTGACGTCAATACAGTCCTTCGTACTTAGCCTTATAAACATGGCCTAAGTATGTGAGTTATGGAAATAATTTACCTGGACAATAACACAGCGGCCAAGGCTGTCATGACCCGGTAGACTCAGTTAAGTGTCAACATGGCAACATTGACCGACATAGAACATCGTGCGGCGTTACGACTAGTTTCATCATCGAAATGCCTCACCTTAATGATGTAGTGAGAGAGGGGTGCCCCGAGCATACGTGATTACGTCATAAGAGAAAACAGGGCAGGTGACAGTATTTTCGGAATGTTAACGTCGTCAGAGAAATATTTAGGAAAAGTTTGTGGACTTGTAGTAATGACGTCTTTGGTAGCGAATGTTACGATGGAAATAAAAAATATCAAGCCAAAAGGACCAGGATTTAGTAAAAATCTAAAGTATTATTTTAAGTCACTAATGAAATCCATTAACAAAACAAATCTTTTAAACAATTAAGAAAGCAAGAATTCACAAAGCATGGCGGAAATTAATGAGCTGATAAGCGTACATACAATAATTGTAAATCCTTGACCAGAAAACTAAAGATTAGGATTTAGTACATGGCCGTCAGCTTTCTTGAGCCGAAACCAAACACAAAGAACAATAATAATAAAAAATTACCTAAGAAATTAAACGTCAATAGAATAACAGAATAGATGTCTTTAAAAACAATCTGATCTCAGTGCATTATATCGAACCTTTGTATGTTCACGCGAATTTTGTGTGTGAAGGCAACTGACGATAATGGCGCCGATTCTGCTGTTCAAAAACTAAACTAATTTTAAGTTACGTGCATCTTTTTCTTTCCATTTCGTTAAGAAAAGGACAGAAGATAAAACGTCAGTTTAATCCTGCCAAATTAAGATACTCCATTGAGAGTTTAGACGCGATTAAAACGTAACGTACAATCCACTTTCATTCTCCAGAAAAAATGTATCAAGACAATATATAACATGCATAGTACTGAATCGTTGAGAGATGTATTTAAAACTAAAGGTTTCCTAACGCTGACTGGAATTTATATACTGGAGTTATGTTTGTTTGTCAAAAATAATATGCAATTTTTTAATTGTAAATGTGACTCAAACAGAAATGTTCGTAGACAATTTAGTTATGATATTAATTTGACTTGTGTAAATAATATGATTTATTATAAAAGTACATATATTACTGCCATTCGTGTGTACAACCAACTGCCAATAGCAATTAAGCAATTAATAATAGGAATATATACAGTATGTTAACTAACAGAGGGCGTTCCCGTTAACCCGAAGTAGTATAGCATACATACATGCTTAAAAAAATATTTTCTTCACACCGAGAAAACTTCTTCTTCTTCAGCCTATAGATGCCCACTGCTGGACAAAGGCCTCCCCCAAGGCTTTCATTGGGGGGTTTGCCATAATCCCCACGCTTGGCAAGCGGGTTGGGGATCGCAGTGATTTGATATTACATAGGAGAAGCGCTGCTGCCCGCTTCCCTGGTGAGTTCCCTTAGTCGCCTCTTACGACACCCACGGGAGGATATGGGTTGGTACTATTCTAAGCCCGGTACCACATATGGGGGAGAAATGATTTGGCTAAAAAGGTGAGCACTGAGATAAGATGTATTTAAAACTAAAGGTTTCCTAACGCTGACTGGAATTTATATACTGGAGTTATGTTTGTTTGTCAAAAATAATATGCAATTTTTTAATTGTAAATGTGACTCAAACAGAAATGTACACACATACATGCTTAAAAAAATATTTCCATTCGAAAACAAAATGTTTTAATTTTTTTTCCAATAAGAAAATATTCAATAAAAATTTTAAATTGACATGTAAAAGAAACAAACTGTACACGCGAACATGAAAGACTGCAACGTCGCAATTTATTTATACATGACGACTACTATTTTGATTTAAAACAGGAGGTTTTAAATTTATTTCCAATTAGATTTTTTTTTTTCGTATTTTTTTATGCTTATTTTTCTATGCTGATATTTTTATTTTAATCTATTAATGATATATATTAACGAGTTTAAGGGAACGCCCTCTGTTATTTAACATACTGTATAAAACAGTGTTAAAGAAATTTTTAATTGATAATGTGTTCTATAATTTAAATGAATATTTTGGTAAAAAGTAATAATGTAATTTAGACTTGTCGTATTGTTAATAATCTTTTATTTCTTTGATATTGCGTGTCCGACTTGGATAGACTGTTGAGCCAAAGCATTGTATTTACACAATTAAATAACACCAATATGTACACAGTTACGCAATAAATGAATCTTTATTTTTATCTTTAACATGGCGACTAAAAATACGCCAGTTTACGTCAGGAGTGCACTAATTTGACAGGTCTAAACTGACATTTTATCTTCTGTCCTTTTCTTAACGAAATGGAAAGAAAAAGATGCACATAACTTAAAATTAGTTTAGTTCGTGAACAACTAATTTACAGAATCGGCACTAATGGCTGCCTATGTGTTGTGAAGCTAAGAAATCAAAGCATAATCGTGTCAGTATTCTATAGCGTTAGTACATCAACAAAATATCATGTAGTCTTGTTCCGTTCCGATCTATATGTTTCTCAGTCTACCTCCACAAAGCTTAGGGGACTGGATGACTGGACATGGGGAAGTCCCCGCCCTCTATTTGATGGACCCCGAGGCGGCGGTGCGCGCAAGTGTCGGCGCACGCTTGTGAGGCGATGCACGGGGTAGTTTAACACCCCACTACCCCGTGCAAGAGACGAGGTCCGGACAAACCGGGCCAGAACGAGAGTGTGGGGCCGTGGAAGAATTTAGACTCCCACGGTCCCACGCGCACTCGTGATAGAAGAGACACCGGGGTGGTTTTAGTCAGTAAAAGTCTGACAGACCGCGTCGCCCACCCCAGGGCGGCGGACATCCTATGAGGATTTCCACCCCGAAAAAAAAAAGAAGGTTGCGAAGCGAAACCCACGTGCCCTTATCTTTCGCTTTTGATGACTTGGACGCAAGAGCATGAGTTCATCATATCGGTGCTATGACGATAACAGCTCCAATCTATAATAGTGCTCCATTTGACTTACAATTCTGTACGTCAATACAACGTGGATGATTGTAATTCTGCCTCGATGACAACGGATTCGATTGCCAGGTCCTACAGTGTTTTGCGTTTTCTATCAGGAATTTCACAGGAGTCTGGACTTTTTCGTATTTGATGGCGATAAGCTCACACATTGAATTTAAACATAGCTGTCGAAATGTGGAAGTACGGACGACAGCAGGTCAAGCTAGCCGAAACTGTTAAATATTCCCAATTAACCTTGAGCCGTAATGCATTAGTGATAAAGTTTAAAGTTAATAAATAAATCTGACAGATTGTAGTAGCTTGATTATGACAGATATGATTTTTCGATGCATGGTTTTCCAGAATACTCATGTCTCACCGTTCTTTAATCGAAACGAGCGTGAACTTGCAAGTTTCTCAGTCAGATCCACTGTTTTTTTTTTTTTTTAATTGTTTTATAATGTGTTTACAGATATTTTTTGCTCCTAATTATCGTCATTATAATGTTGTGAGGACACGCTATGAATAGCAACCAAGTACACAATTTGATATTGTTTTTGTAAATCTTCATCACTAAAGACACACTTTACACACTTAGGTATATGTATAAAAAAAGTAATTTTATGTTACATTTCAAAAACAGACTAAATGGAGACGAGAATAGGAAGTTGAAAAATATTAACTCACATCTGGGATTATGATAAAATCGAAACTGTACTATCTTATCACTATAGAGGTACTCATGATATTGTACTAACAATATTTGCAGTGATAATAATAGTGTAGTAGTAGATCCTGATAAGATTTAATAGAATTCTCATTACGTAGCTTTAGATGCTAGTACAATTTCGCGAACAATGCCACCACAGTATTGCCAGCAAAATCCAATTCATTCACTAAGAAGGGACGAAGCTAATTTTCACAGTCTAAATTAATGTCGATCTTAGAAAAATAATTAAGTAACACAAACCGGCCAAGTGCGTGTCGGACTCACGCACAAAGGGTTCCGTGCCATTGATTTATGAAATTAAAGGATTTAAGTTATTTGTATGAAAGATTACGCGGTAATAAGTGGTTTACGATTTACGAGGTATTAAAAAAAACTACTTACTAGATCTCGTTCAAAACAATTTTCGTTGGTATTTTTTATAGTAATGTAGGTACTTAATGTTTTTTTCAGATTTTTCATTTTCTTATTTTAGAAGTTAGAGAGGGGTGGGGGGCAACTTTTTGCACTTTGGAAGCGTCTGTCACGCAAACTATTCGGTTTAGAAAAAAAGTGTTTAGAAACCTCGATATCATTTTTGAAGACCTATCCATAGATACCCCACACGTATGTGTTTGATGAAAAAAAAATTTGGAGTTTTAGTTCTAAGAATAGGGCCACAATATTTATTATTATTCTTTTATTTTTGCATCATAATCTCAATCCGGTTCACAGAATACATCTACCTACCAAGTTTCAACAGTATAGCTCTTATAGTTTCAGAAAAATATGGCTGTGACATACGGACGGACAGACGGACATGCATGACGATTCTATAAGGGTTCCGTTTTTTGCCATTTGGCAAAGGAACCCTAAAAATGAATGTATGTATGTTGTCATGTTTATTTAAGTTTGAAAAGACCGGAATTTGGTCTTATGATACGGTGTTGGGCGCAGTACTGACTTTCACTTTCCATTTACGGTGTCATGACAACGTCATCGAATCGGTACGTTTAAATAAAATAATTATTGATTCAGTAGGAAGTCGTTTCATTGAGGAATTGAATGAGACTGAATGCAGGCTGAGAAAGAATGCAGGCAAATTCCTCATATAACAATTTTATAATATGACGCGCACCACAAAGGTTGGAGGTAGCCCTAGAAAAGGATGTTTGGATAGATTTTGAGGAAGCCTTTGCCATCCAATGCAAAAATAAAATGAGTGCGTACCGGTACCTCATTACCAATTCTTCTTCTTCTTTATGTTAATGGCATGACGGTCATCAATATCATCATCTGAGCGTTAATCCCAGTCGCATCCGAAGCTTTTTCAGCTTTGGAATCTGAGGTCCGCTTTACCAGTCTAACTGCTGATTTTGGCTAAACTTCGATATTTTCCGTGAAGCGACTGCCGTCTGACCTCCACAACCCGAGGGCGATATCGAAGCATTGCAGTTAGACCAATTGTTGGATTTTTGAGGGCCTCAACAACCCGTAACGACTGATATTAGATGTTCGTATGGCAACCGGGACCAACGGCTTAACGTGCTTTCCGAGGCACGATCAGACCAGTGCAAATATTCATGCATACAAATATTTGCACTGTGCGGGAATTGAACCGGCTGTTCGTATTTTATATAATGACTGAATGAGGCATGACTGTATTTTATATAATTTCGGACCAAAACTTTAGGTACCTATTAAAATGGTACTACTGAATCTATTGTGTACTATCTATTGTGTCCCACTACTGGGCAAAGGCCTCCTTTCATTTTTCCTGTCTTATGCGATCTTTGACCATGTTGGCTTTAGAAATCTCACCACTTCGTCGCCTAAGTTCATAACAACAAACAAATAAACCAACCAAATACAATGTAAGGTCCGTGGTAGTCTCATGAATCATTATCAATGATATTTTTTGTTTCAATAATACCATTACACTTTAATAAGTTGATACGCTAACTATATGCTTTATCACTTGTTTATAAAACAAAAATGTATCATTAGCTCACTTGTTCAAGATCATGAAACCGTGAAAACAGTAGGTACATTATTACCGATATGTGGCATTTATGTTTTGCAACCTTGAAGCATTTAATTGACCTCTGCAAAAGATTTACTTAAACATGCGAAATTTAAAAACACGACTTACTCCAAAAGCAAGATGAATTAATTTCTTCATAGTCATATCGACACAAAAAGTCCAAACATCTTTGGTCAAAAATTCAGCAACCCGAAGTCGGCTCACTGACGCAGTCATAATATTATAAGGAAGAACACCGACAGGGATATATGACAGGGCAGGTCATGCAGGATGGAAGGTGAGTCATTGTCTGTGGAGAGGTGCCACATATGCATTTGTGATCTGATTCGATTATAATAGAATACTACGGAGAAAAACACTCTAAGACAAAGTGGATTCTTTAAGAAATCCAGGAGTGGGAAGTTACCAAAGAAGAAATTACCAAAAAACGGAAACAGCTACAAATAAATCATTAGAATTTTTCGGTATGAAAAGGACAGTGAAATAAATAATTTAAAAAACCATCAAGGTCTGTCACTTTGTCATGGCAACCGACATGCAAACAACAGAGGTAGACTAAAACGATAAAAGAATATGTTCAACCTACGTAATTTTGGTGGTCATTTTCTTTGTCCAGTGAACTAATATTGATTTTATCAGACCAGCTGAATATCTCTACCACCAAAACTATCACATTCGTTTCATACATCAAAATGCAAAATGTAGAATAAAAAAGAAGTATCCGCTTCTTTGTTCAAAACCTGGAAGAAAAAAGGGCAAGGCCTATTGCCATTGCCTAACCGTGGACACAAAATTAGCTATCAAAAATAAAAAGAATAAATAACCTTTAATGATTTTTACATTTTTTTTTGTTTTACGAACAATACAGAAAAAGTTTGAGGGATCAATGCCATAAAAGAAATTCGTTGATTTGATTGCAATTTAATACACAAAATGTTGGAAGCTCCTGAACCACTGATCGATCAAAAATAAATCATTAAATTAAATGCGCAAAACGCAACCTAAATATAAATGAACACGCAGACAATGGATTGAACTTTTTTCGTGTCAATGGAACAACGATCACTTAAGACAAAACCATAGTTTTATCGAACTCTGTGCATGATTGTAGCTACCGGTCATTAAAATAGTAGCTCAGCTGTATCAACTACCGATTCACGAGATGAGGCCAATTAGCTCGAATTGAGTAACATTCTATGATCAAAAATAAAATAAATGGGATTATTGTTAAGTTTATTCAAAGTAACTGAAAAGGAAAAGAAGTGATTTGCGATTAGGTACTTTACGACGAACATTCAACGTCAATCATTGATGCCGCTAAGCGAATCGGGAAAATCATGTTCATGATTATAGGTTACCTGCCACGACTCTGGCAGGTGTCCTTTTGAGACAAACAATAAACACTCACTAGTACATGCGTTCATACATGACAAATTGATACCTTCCATAAATAGGGCGGATGTGAATAAATTGCAGAGTACAATACCTCCTCCACACGAGTAAGATTGCTATACTGCGTATATAGAAATATGAGGTATCGCTAAATGGTTTCTGTGTTAGGTATTAAAAAGATAAATAAGAATCAGAATTGATATTTATTAGGGGATAAGATGATTGGTCCTTCGAGCCGGGTACTTGCGAACTCTATGGATTTATGAACACATGTGAGGCATTTATGGTGTATCCAATAAACATACAGCTATAATCATTTCATCTATCACTTTGAGGTCACTTAAAAAAGTTAATTACAATTATAAAAACATAGGTGTTTTGAAAGCAGGATACCTAATGGTAATTGTTAAGATAACAATGCAAGTGAATGGATGAGAAAGGCAAGTTTTAGAAAAAAAATGCTCGTTAATTGTATTTTTTGTGAAAGTAAAAACTTGTAGACTGAAACAAAGAGTTTGCTAATATAGACAAATAGCAATTTAGGTGGTCACTGGTTACGGTCTGAAGAACGTGGACTAGATGGGTATAACAGAATAGTTATTGGTTAAAAAGCTCAATTTATTTCTGTAAAACAAATATTTTAAATTATTTACTTTCTACCTTTATTTCATGGAACCAAATACGCAAAACTACAACAATTTAAGTATTATGTGATATGCAGCATCCGTTTTAAAGAGCTGAATTTAACATCAGATCAGTAGGCCACATTCGATATGATGATTGTTCTAAATACCTACAGGACTGCACGGCAAATTATGCTATGGATATAATATCTCAAATAATAATATACTACATTTGATAAAACAGTTTCAAAGAAACTAATGGAAAAAGAAAATTAAAGAGCGTCAATCCGATTACCTACCATCGACATCGAAATTGGAACGGTACGACAAGAAAATTGAATAATCGTTATCGATTGGACGGCCTTAATTAAGTGCATCGATTAGGTGTAAGACAACGAAATTAGAACGACTCAAGCTAATGACTAAACGAAACTAAAGCACTTGAGACTCATTAGCTTAACTTAAAACACGTCATAAAACTCAATTATAGCTTTCCGCCCGCGTGGAGTTCGCTTATATCGCGTTTCCAAGAGAACTCTTCAAAAGTCCGGAATAAAAACTATCCTATGTTATTTCTCAAGGTCAACTCTATCTTTGTACCAAATTTCAATAAAATCAGTTCAGTGTTTTAGACGTGAAAGCGTAACAGACAAACAGACAGACAGTTACTTTCGCATTTATAATATTACTAGCTTTCCGCCCGCGGCTTCGCCCGCGTGGAGTTCGGTTATATCGCGCTTTTTAGATTTTCCTCGGGAACATCATATTTTTCCGGGATAAAAGGTAGCCTATGTTCTTTCTCAGGGTCCAAAGATTATCTGTGCCAAATTTCATCAAAATCGGTTGAGAGGTTTAAGCGGGAAAGCGTAACAGACAGACAGACAGACAGACAGACAGACCGACAGACAGACAGACAGAGTTACTTTCGCATTTATAATATTAGTATGGATAGTAGGGATGATTATTGGTCGACTATTTGAGGCACCCATAACATTTTACTACTAGTGTAAAGTAGATAAGGAGAATTTGTAACAAGTTATATAATATTTATTGACACATACAAAAAGCCTATATTCTTCTTTGCTATACTAGTCAAATGTTGTAAAAAAAAAAACAATACGATATTGCCTTACAAAGCTCAGCACGATGTCACTTACAAAGCATTTCTTCGCTCTCAAGCAACTAGTACTTCATTGAAGATTTTAAAGTAGGGAAACTACATATATGGAAAAAGATGAAGCAGAAAGTCAAATAGCATCATATCCAGCTATATAGCTATGTTATCCTTCATTATCTTTTAAAATTGGTTAGATCCACTGCGTTATGTGATCATAATGCAGTGGATCTTACCAATTTTAAAAAATAATAGAGGAAAACATTAATTGAAAATAAGACTTGGTTCTGAACTGTCCGGAAATTATTCAACTAATTGCACAATTCATGGTATGACCGCTGCTAGTTGTAATTAAAGGCACACTGATTCAGATCCTTATCGCCCAGACACCCACGCAAGTACGTCAGGAAATGCAAATATATGCTTGTTTTAGCAGAGTATCTACAAGAGTTCAATGATGCGTGTCGTTATAATAGGCGATTATCACACTGCTACATATAACGCTGCATGTTGTGTGTCTGTTGAAGTAAATGAATGCGCGTGGATGCATTTTCTGTGTGTTTTCTATACACGAGATAGAAGCAAAGTTAAAATACGCATTCGTGCGCTACGCTACTTGCTGCGTGGCAGTATGCTCGTCTTACTGCTGTATGATAATATGTCGCTATCATTAGCCTATAAAGTTCCCACTATTGAGACACAGGCCTCCTCTCGGTGAAAGGGAGTGGGGCAGGAGTGGGACCATGAAGGCCCAGTGCGGGTTGGTATAATGTCGCTAATCCGCTGCTATATATATAGGTCATCGTTTCTCTTCTGATTCAAAAATGTTTCTATATTGAATTATGGGAGATTAGGCAAATCTTTTGCCTGTAGAAGTGTTATTAGTCATAATAATTTTAATTTTTAATTTAATTTCTGTAGGCCTATATGGAAAGGTTGTTATAATAAAAAAAAACCGTGTTCGTGCCGATGATCCTCACCAAAGTTGGTATTAGAGCTGTCAGTTAAGGATGTCACAGAAGTAATGTAGGTGTCACCATTCAAAAAGGTTTAATTATTAACTGCATGTGTACCTATATCTCACGGTAAGGTGGCACATGAAGCCTCACCTGCTTGTAATTCTACACACCCTAATGGTGTCTAAGCAGATTGCGTAACGAGTAAGCACATTACAAAATCGTTATATACTCGGCACACAAGGCTTTAAGTACTAAAGATATAAGCAATGTACTCATGTAACGTACATTAATATATTATAGAAGTAATTGCGGCTATACCAACTTAGAATAAATTATACTTTAGTCGTACAAATTTCTAAGATAACATTTATCTTGCGGATTTTTGTTTTCATACAATTTACATTAACTGATCGTGAATAAAGTGAGCTGACGATTGATTTGTAGCGATTTTGTAGGGTTTTTGGATGTTCAATCGGCAAGTAAGCCTGCAATTGTACAAGTTACAACAATGTTCCTTATATCTCGTCTATATTAAAACGGTCAGCATCCTAATTGCATGCACCATTAATTTCAATCTGAATCAATTTCTCATTCATTGATTCATATGTTCGAAAAATTTGTCTACTCAAGAATATAACGCTTTGAATATTGTTAAACGGTCAAAATTAAAGTCATTCCTACAGTTACTGTGCTACGCAATTACCCCGCAAGAGGGGTAAAACATAAATCGTTCACCTACAATATACTGGCACATCTGCAAAATATGTAAAACCGAGTTTATTACATATCCTAATATTTATTAGCGTTTATACTAGTACCTAGAGCACAGCCTCCGTGGCGTAGCGGTAGCGAACGCGGCCGTTGCACAGGGAGGCGCGAGTTCGATCCGCGCACAGTGCAAATATTTGTATGCATGAATATGAATATTTGCACTGGTCTGGTCGTGCCTCGGAAAGCACGTTAAGCCGTTGGTCCCGGTTGCCATACGAACATCCAGTAGCAGTCGTTACGGGTTGTTGGAGCCCTCAAAAGTCTAACAATTGGTCTTAACTGCAATGCTTCGATATCGCCTTCGGGTTGTGGAGGTCAGACGGTATTCGCTTCACGGAAAATGTCGAAGTTTAGCCAAAATCAGCAGTTAAGACTGGTAAAGCGGACCCCAGACTCCAAAGCTGAAAAAGCTGCGGATGCGACTGGGATTAACGCCGAGATGATGATGATGATGACTAGTACCTAGAGCCCGTTGAACACTGCGCTTGATTAGGTACTAGTATAATCATGAATCTATAGAAAACCCAAAATTAACTCTTATGTTAATTTCAAACTATTGATCCTTGGGTCATAAAATATGAAAAACGTAGATGTACTGAGATGTGTGATTATAGATACAAAAGATATCTTTATGATCAGTTTTATGATGTCTGTATCATTCAACGATTGTGTGAGTTTACTAAGATCATGATAATCAGCAACATCATAACATATTGCCACATTCAAAAAGTTAAGTCAAAGGGAATTCAATGATGAGGTGTTGAGGTCTTGGCTTGTCGTGTCTTTTTCTTCATTGATTTAAGTTTAAATGTTACAGTCCAAGCAAGTAAAATAATCGAAGGCACGGACAAAGAATTAAGAAAAGCACAATACTGACATAACAG
>JADWQK010001203.1:0-136490 GCA_017933935.1 Sesamia nonagrioides | reverse complement strand
TCTGAAGTGCCAGTGGGCGGGGCATTCAAGGTCGCACAGAAAGCTATGGAGAGGACTATGCTAGGTGTTTCCCTATGTGATCGGATCAGGAATGAGGAGATTCGTAGAAGAATTAAAGTCGCCGACATAGCCCAGCGGATTACCTCTGAAGTATCAGTGGGCGGCACCAAGGTCGCACAGAGAGCTGGGTGGAGAGACCTGCTAGGTGTTTCTCTATGCGTGATCGGATCAGGAATGAGGAGATTCGTAGAAGAATGAAAGTCGCCGACATAGCCCAGCGGATTAGCTCTCTGAAGTGCCAGTGGGCGGGGCATTCAAGGTCGCACAGAAAGCTATGGAGAGGACTATGCTAGGTGTTTCCCTATGTGATCGGATCAGGAATGAGGAGATTCGTAGAAGAATTAAAGTCGCCGACATAGCCCAGCGGATTAGCTCTCTGAAGTGTCAGTGGGCGGGGCACTCAAGGTCGCACAGAGAGCTATGGAGAGGACTATGCTAGGTGTTTCTCTATGTGATCGGATCAGGAATGAGGAGATTCGTAGAAGAATTAAAGTCGCCGACATAGCCCAGCGGATTAGCCCTCTGAAGTGGCAGTGGGCGGGGCACATAGCTCGTAGAGCCGATGGCCGATGGCCGTAAGGCTCTTGAATGGCGACCACGTACCGGCAAGCGCAGCGTCGGACGCCCACTGACCAGGTGGTCGGAAGATCTGACCAAAATCGCAGGGAAGCGCTGGAAGCAGGCTGCGTTCAATCGTCCTGTTTGGAAATCCTTGGGGGAGGCCTACGTCCAGCAGAGGGCTTCATGTGGCTGAGATGATGATGATGATGATGATGGTTCTTTTATTATTTTTACTTAAGACTCCGTTCTCCGCCTATCTCTGTGTCTGTCACCAGGCCAGTAGGACTTAATGAACCATGATAGATAAACCTTGAAATTTTCAAGTCGATGTCAGGGTCAAAAGTGCATTGCCACTTTTGAACTTTATTGCAATAACAATAAGTGTCAAAAGTGGTACTCCACTTTTGACACTTTACTGTAGGTACTGTAGACTGGAAACCGGCATCAAGACAGTTGGGGAAAGGCTCGGTAGATGACTATTATTAGCGCAAACCGCCGTCAGCAGTACTACATTGAGAGAAATATTATAGCAAAGACATATACTATGTATAAACACGTCTTTCAATGTTATTTCCGCATCTCTGCAGTTCATGACGTTACAGAATAAGGAGGTCATGCATGTCACTCATTGTTATTAAATTAAATATTAGTATTGGAGGCTTATCAAGATACTTTTTACGCAATATATTCAAAACAATTGAAAACTGATTAGGTACCGTCACGAGCAAAAGTAAGTTAGTCACTTGTCTATGTTATATGTACAAGGTGAAGGAAAACATCTTGAGGAAACCTGGACTTTAAGTCTGAAATCGCCAACCCGCATCGAGCAAGCGTGGTGATTATGCTCAATCCTCTGTATGAAAGGAGACCTGTGCCCAGCAGTGGGACGATAAAAAGGTTGATGATGATGACGAGCAAAAGTATGGCTTTATTCAAAATCGATTTCAAAGATGCCAAGTACTGACACATTGATGCTAGTAATTGTACATGTTATTTGTTAATGTTTTAGTAACTTCAGTTTTAGACTGATATCATTGCGAAGATCCTTGGATATTATCTATCAGCTGCGTGTCCGTTTAGTATTGGTCTCAGACGTAGTTCATACTTTTACGAAAACCTTTAACATCGAACGATTTACGTAAATCTATACTAATATACCTATAAGAGTTTGTTTGTATGTTTGTTTGTGCGCGCTAATCTCGGGAACTACTGGTCCGATATGAAAAATTCTTTTTGCGTTGGAGCCCATTAATCCAGGAGGCTATATAACATCACGCTGCAACTAATAGGAGCGGAGCATAACTAAACCACGCGCACGAAGTCGCTGGCGGCCGCTAGTGTGTTTATATAGTAGACACAAATCATAGGATTATTGAAATTTGTATACAACGTTAATTATTGTTTATGCGAAACCTGAATACAGTTTGTTCAGAATAAGCAACTGAATCGATACCAATTTTTACACCATGTTATATTTTTTCCCAAATACATTTAGAAATTGTTGCAGTGTGGTTACCGAGCGCGCCACGCAGCTTTCGATAGATCATAGTACTGTGAACGCCCGCGCAACAGCTGACGCCAGAGGTCAACGCACTGCTCGCACGCCCGAGCGGAGTGTGGACCATATTTTTGTTGGGTCAGCCAAGTAGTATAACATGGAGGAGGAGAAGGAAGCTCATAACTTTGTGGTTTTTCATGATACCTTTTTGAAATTTTGTACATAGATTGTTTACTTAAAATTACTGGACACGTGTTTCGGGTTTCGAATAAACAAAAAATAATGTTGTCATAAGGTTTACATAACACATAATATAATCAGCGATAATGTTCCAACTCCTGGGACAGGCATCCTCTCGGTGAGAGCGAGTTGGCCGTAATTCATACAATTATTCCGGCGGTTTGTAGATGTCACATGTCTTCTCTAAGTTTTGGCTTTAGGACATGCCGGTTGCGTCTCGATAGATCTCGAAAAGGATAGAAGATAAAATCTTAGTTTAATCCTGTCAAATTAAGATACTCCATAAACAGTTTAGACGCCATTATAAACATGGCGACTAAAAATACGCCAGTTTACGTCAGGAGCGCGCTAATTTGACAGGTCTAAACTGACATTTCATCTTCTGTCCTTTTCTTAATGAAAGAAAACAGATGCACTGAGCTTAAATTTAATTTAGTTTGTCAACAAGGGAATCAGGGCCAGTGAGTGTATCAGCGTGATTTTCCTCTCTAAGTAGTTCAGGTATTACCGAAAAACGTGCGGGGAAACATTCAAGAGTTAACGGTTTTACCACAATAAAAAAATAATTTTCTTTGTTTTATATTTAGCAATTCCGGACGAAGCGTTTCGCCTCCTCCTTTATACCGCGTACATCGAGGTACTGGAACAATTTGCCAGCGGCGGTGTTTCCGTCGAACTACAATTTGAGTGTCTTCAAGGCTAGAGTGAATAGGCTCTTAATAAACTAGTGCGCTTTACCATCAACGATTGCGTCACTGCTTACCATCAGGCTGGATTGCGGTCAAGCGCTGGTTTATAATATGTAGAAGAAAAAAAAACATCCACAGCCAGGTGAACGCTCTGCCACATTATTAAACTCTTCAAATAAATACAAATTTATAGTACTTAATCAATTATTTGGCAGGGAAGTAGATTATACATACCTATAGCAAACACCTTGACAGCTTTCATAGACCCTCCCCAGGGCGTGGAAAGAGAGATAAGTCTCCGGATGTACTGGTCCTTCCATTTCTGAGGCTGAAGCCGTAGGAAATGCATGGCCATCAACCCGCCCATACTGTGCACGAGCAACGTCACCGATGTCTTGTTGTTTTTGGTATATGTTGTTTCAACTAATGTCTTTAGATCGGTAAAGAATTGGCTGTTTTCGTCTGTGGATAAAATATTCTAGTTATTCATTAAGAACCTTGATCATTTAAACTTAGGGCCTAGATTTCAACTGTATCCAGCAAATTACTATGAAACTCATATCGGGACAGGATACAGGACACCATAGTAGTAGACCGAGTCCATATTTAGTTCAGATAGTGGAGTCAACAATTTAGAGCTGGTGTACAGTTTGCATTTAAGTCTGAGGCGAGTTTTTACTTGGTCACACTAGAGTCACCATCAGGTTTTGATATAGGTACAAACGATAGCACATCAAGCTAGTACAATCTGTCAGATTTCTTTATTAAATTTTCAACTTTATCTCTCAAGCATTAAGGCTCAAGGTTGAATATTTAACAGTTTCGAGTAACTTGACCTGCTGTCGTCCGTACCTATAGGCTATGCACATATCGGGATAATTATGGTATATGGTTAAGTAAACTTTGTAAAGTACCTACCTAAAATATGTAATAATGTTGATACATTTTTACGAGCTAGTGTGCAATTTTGTTTGAAAATAACTGATTTTTTCTAAATCTGATGGTGACGATAGTTTCGCCGGATGAACTCGAGCCAGTATTTAAGGAATGCCAACTGTGTCATTGTAACGTACGTTATCATTAAAAGAGGCTAAGGTCCGTATTACAGAACGTCACTCAAAACTCAAGCCTCTACTTAAGTCTTGTGTGCCATTTGATTGGTTGAAACTAGTTTTAAGTAATGCTTAAGCAGAGATCAATGCTTGAGTTTCCTTCTGTAATACGCACCGTAGTCTGCTTTAGATTAATCATGGTTAAGATTAATCACAATTAGCCTATAATGTTCCCACTACTGGTATACGGGCTTCTATTGTGGT
This sequence comes from Sesamia nonagrioides, assembly GCA_017933935.1. Classification (NCBI taxonomy): domain Eukaryota; kingdom Metazoa; phylum Arthropoda; class Insecta; order Lepidoptera; family Noctuidae; genus Sesamia; species Sesamia nonagrioides. The sequence goes on along the minus strand of JADWQK010001203.1, from coordinate 132,126 downwards.
GAGTGGGCCGTAATCTACCACATGGGCAGGATTGGATTAGTCAGAATGATCAAAACTTACAACGCCTTATTAACGTTAATTAAGCGCCTACAAGCAAGAAGGTAGGTAAGGTTTTCCTTTTAATTTACCAGTCTCAAAAAAATTCTTGGAATGAACTCCAGAATGAGTGCTACAAGCAGTATTAAAACACCAATCAGTTCGCGCTCTTTTGTATGCCGAACATGGCGTTGCGTTTACCTGCAGGAGTCCGCTCAATTGATGTGCGGAGCTGGTCCAGCAAAACTATACCTACTGATTGGAATTTGTAGTAAAATAAAATTTTATGGGGCAATAACAATGATATTGATTTTACAACAAATTCCAATCAGTAGGAATTTGTAGTAAAATCATTATCATTGTTAGTGCCCCATAAAGTTTTATTTTTTTTTAACTATCAGTAAGTATTTCATAAATGCTTACATAAGTGTGTCATTAATTTTTTTCTATGCTACAAAAAATGGTAATTAAAGCATGTTGATAATATTATCATTTCAGAAGAATAACAATAAAATGTTTTGTTCTTCTCTGGGAATAATATGTACTAACTTTCACTTGACTGCAAGTATTGTTAATAATGTTATACCTATTACTTAGGTATCTAGCTGGAAAATTTATAGGTAATACTAATATGAACTGGAAGTAGTGAAAATATGATTTATAAATAGCAGTGTGATTCTGTAATCATTTCACTTGAGTTATCAAGGTGAATTGATTAAATGAGGTGAGCTGTCATTACTAGAGTTGCTACGAATAGGGATTTGGCCGAATACCGAATATTCTGCAACGCTGTCGGCCGAAGCGCCGAATATTCGAATATATTTAATGTACACTAATGCTTGTCGAACGCGAAAAAATAATAATACGACAATCGTGTCGCGCCGTCTCTAACGTTCGCGGGCGGGCGTGCGGCGTGCGGAAATTTCATCGTTTGTTTCTATTGCGAGTAGACACGTCACGGGACGCTTTGTCAAATAATTATAAAAAATAAAACATTACCTACGATTTTGTAGAAAAGTTCGTTTGTTATTTTTCAATTGTTTCTGTGTTAAAAATTTTGTTATTTGGTAATAAATACAAATCTTGAGTAATATCATGTGTCTTTTTTGTCCATGGTTAATATTCGGTATTCGGGCGAATACCGAATTCCAAAAAAAGTGGCCGAATACCGAATAGTAGCCGAATATTCGTGACAACTCTAGTCATTACAATGAATTCTAGAGATTGATACAATCGGCAGCTTACTCGTTCACTTCACTTTTACAGTGAGATTTTTAAGGAATCAATTGGCTGGTGTTCTGGTTGCCATAATAGTAATTGAACCCACTACTCTTGATGATTTTTTTAAAAAGATAAACTAATTTTATCAACCTAAATACTATCTTTTCAAACATCTGCTTAAGGCATTTTTGTTAACGGATTTTGCACTTGTAACACATAACCATGCTGTCTTTAATACCCTTTATATTCATGTTTTGTCCATAGAATACAATGATTTTGTATGGAGTGTGTATGGGACCTTTTGTTGTTTGTTCTGGAGAATCATCAAATGACCTCACACACTCTGTGCGGAACGGAAGCGCCCGTCAGACTTTTACAGACTAAAACCCACCCGTGTTTCTTCACTTGCATGTGCGCCAGGGTCACGGTTTCTTTTATAACCAACCCACAACCCTGACCCAAGACTCAGGAGGCATCTGTCTTCGTGGACCCTGTCACGATGTACTGACATATCTTAGTGGCGCTTCGACCCGGGCCTGATCCTTACCGCGAGCGATGGTCAGCTCGCCGCCCGCAAGCCCGGGCTTACGGTGGCCGGGAGTTTGACGTTGTCTCCTGACCAGGGCAGTGTGTATGGCGCCTCAAGAGCTGAATGGATGTGTACACATTTGATGCATTTTCTATGGACAAAATCTGAACAGATCTGAATAAGTGCGAGTAGGCCAAGATTTTATTTTAGTCCAAGAATAATTGGGTCTTCTAGTAGGGACATGAAATAAACAAGTGTGATAAAACTTGAGTAAATAAAAACACAATGGAGGGTGTACTCTAGGTGCAACTCTGACTACCCTCCAGCGAATAATACAGGAGTGATGTTATGTATGAGTAAAGAAAAATTCACTTACTTGGAGCCTTCCTGAAATCATATGGAGCACCGAGAATTGACACATTTCTAGTGTATCCTAGTTTGACTAATGTGTCTGCTATTGTGTTGAAGTAAGATCCAGAACTCTGATGTGATGGGTCCAACCATTCCACAGGCTCCGGATACCCCCAACCCGGGATCCTGATATCCACACCAGCGGGAAATCTTGTTGTTCGTGTAACATTGTCATATTCTAGTTTCAAGTTGTCCACCCAGCAGTCAATGACAAATGGCACCAGGAGTTCGAGGTTGAGCCATATGTTGAAATAATCTGTTGATGATTTTGCACAGATGTAGTGCACCACACTTGTTTTGTTAAGTCTTGCCTCAAGCTGGCTTCCTCCGTCGCCAGGAACTGTTGAATAAATAACATTTTATTTTTTACCACCCCATAAGCAGTTAACTGACTGACAAGTTACTGCCGATAACATCATCCACATGCAATTATATAATTATACCCCTATTCTACCATGATTCACGGCATGGCCTACCAACATTATTACTTATATATTCTGTATTCATCATGTATCATTATATTCGATAATACAATTAGATATTTGAACAAACTTTTCTACATCCTGTTCAACTGATTCTGACTTCTAAGACTAGAGGGAGAGTAACTGAGATTAGTTAATTATGAATATGATATTATGTATTTAGTACCTACAACTTCCTGTAATGTGACAAAATAAATTGCAAAGAGTGCTTTATTTAGGTAAACAATTTATTGGTTTACTTCAGTGCAACTCAGCATATCTAGAAGTTTATGAACACATATTACATGAATATTCTAGAATAATAAGTGTAAAACCATACTCACTGAGTATAACAGGCGATAGACCAAGAGAATTCCGTGCAAGTAATCCGTAAGTAAACAGTATAAGAAAACTTGATTTAATACTCGTCATTTCCTTTAACACTATATCTCTATATAAAATTACGTAGCGTTAAAAGTTTTTTTCAATTGTTTACGCAATACGCGATACGTCCGACCACTGCCGATGTTTTTAACTATTGTCTTGCCGCAGTAGTAGAGTTCAAGAGGTGTGCAATGACGTAGCAAGCAGCAGGATCGCACGATGATAACTTGAAATTAGCGGGGTTAGGCGTACGACTGATATCTATAGTTTAAAAACCGTATAAACAGTCAGCCGGCCAGAGTATATGTCAACAACATTGTGATTTAGTTGCTAGCGGTTCAGTCAGAAATTAAAAACACGGTCGAGAGTTACGACGATGATATGAATTCATACGACGACTTGACATAACTAACTGACGTCTGACAGTGACACTGACAAACAAAGCTTAGCGTTCCGTTTCCAGTTAGTTTTATTAATAAATTATACAATGCTATACAAAAAATCTGTTAGTTATTGCTTGCACTCAATTTAAGAGTTGAATATTACAGTTGCTTCTATTTTATTTTAGATTCCGGTAACTTTATTTTCCTATATCATCAGAGCATTGCGGTAATAGCGGAATATTCCATAGTATTACTATAATCTTAGCTAAAAAATTATGGAACGTAAAAGTCAATTCTGTAAAATTTGTAGTGATCCTGACATGATTGTATTCGTTCTAAAAAGTTTAGTAATTATGGCTATTCTAGTCTCTTGTAATTCCTGCCTTATTCCTGTAATATGATAAACAATACTACAAAAATATTATTCACTCCAATTTTTTTCTAATTCTTAGTTTTAGAAGAGATACAGGCAAATAGAATCTTTAAGTTTTTGTTGATTTGATGTTTATAATTTCTGATCAATTAATACACAAGGCGCAGGCGCGGACAGTTTAAAAATGGACATTTCCACTTTATAATTTCATAGTATTTATCATTTTGTTATATTTATGTAGTATTTGTATTAGATAAGTATTAAAAATGTTAGGAAAACGTTACAATAAGGGATCAAAAATAAGCGGGTTTCGCTTTCGTGTTAATAACTGAAATGTTTCTGCAGGTATGTTGAATGCACATTTTAATCAATATTTTATTCAGGAATATGAGTACAAACCAAAATGATTATTTCCAGGGTCGTGTTATAATTGTTTGGTTATCTTGGCTTATAGGAGGTATTTGCGGAGTTGTTATTTTGTTAGTTATAATTTGCTACTGCCGCCTAATGCCGCGTCATCAGAAATCGTTTGGTAAGTTTAATTACTTATTTCTTTTGAATATAAATTTGCAAGATGTTAATTATTGATTGCTGGTCTTGATTTCCAGATGAACAATACCTTAAAGAAAATTACGCCATCAAAGAAAACCATGCATATTCTAGCCAGGAAAATTATAGAATGAAACATGCTGAGGTAAGAATTTTATAATAATTAATTAAACGACTAAGATAGTAACTTCCAACATGAATCGATTATAATACATAATGTTGACATAAAAATCGATTAGAAACGATAAGTATGTCATTGGTCAGAGGGTGAAGTGTTATTTTAGGTCATTGACATTGTGCATGACAAACTTCACTCTCGTTTTACCTCTTTTAAAAGTCCGCTTCCTCTCTCAGTAGGAATGAAGCTCGTGTCCCAGTGGTGTAAACCGGCTGCTAATGCTTATTTAATAATAATTTATTTCATAAGAACTTTTACAAAAGTTGTAGGCACATTTAGCCAAGAGTAGCCTGTAGCAAATTTCTCTGCCGAACATGCACTTACCTATGAACTCCCCTAATTAAAATACAAAGTATAAACGAAGACTTATCTCTAACTTAAATCTAATCTAATCAACGCAGTAGACACTGACAAAATGTACGGTGTAATTGCCAAAAAAAACCGCTTACTACTATAGCGCACAAAGATTACTCACTCTAAAAAATTGACTTGCCCCGCCAGGGGCCTGACTTGCCGCCCCCTCGGCCAGAACGCCATAACTGTGACAATGATATTATGATACCATTTTTTTAAAAAAACATCGGACTATGTAAATAAACAAAAGTAAATACTTAAAAGCGAATAAATTATGATCATGACAAAATTTATAGATGTTTGTCTGTGTCTTTAATAGAGTGTCGCGAAGGATTCTGATAACACTAGGTACTTACATAGTTTTTTTTATCTTACCCTATAGAAGCTAAATATATACAGTATGTTAACTAACAGAGGGCGTTCCCGTTAACCCGAAATAGTATAGCATACATACATGCTAAAAAAAATATTTCCATTCAAAAACAAAATGTTTTTAAAATTTTTCCAATAAGAAAATATTCAATAAAAATTTTAAATTGACATGTAAAAGAAACACACTGTACACGCGAACTTGAAAGACGGCAAGGTCGCAATTTGCTTATGATACTACGCTACTATTTTGATTTAAAACAGGAGGTTTCAAATTTATTTCCAATTAGAATTTCTTTTTATTCGGATTTTTTTATGCTTATTTTTCTATGCTGATATTTTAATTTTAATCTATTAATGATATATATTAACGAGTTTAAGGGAACGCCCTCTGTTATTTAACATACTGTATATACTTAATATACATAATAGGTGTAACACATAGTTGCAATAATACAAGTGATACTGTTTTCAGGTGCAAGTCCAGCGTCATGCTCGTCCAGTCAGCTACGCCGGTGATGTGGAGTGTCGGGCTTCGCGAGAGGCTCGGCACCCACCGCAGTGCTACGTCAACCGCGTGCCCGACCCGAGAGAGCAATGCGTGCAATACGCCTCGAGCAGTAGTAAGTATAGTATACTGGCTACGCCCCACGGTTTCACCTACGTAACTAGTAGTAAGTAGCTAATATAAAACAATAGATAAAAACCTATGCTCAGGCCTAACGAATGTATATAGGTACGAAATTTCATTAAAATCGGTTCAACCGTTTTGGACGAGTTCGAGGACGAACACTGACAGGAGAATTTTATATCACGACAATGTTGGCGTAGGGTGCTCTGCGTCGGATAACGCCCTCTTCATCCCCCCATGAATGGGTCCAGGGGCGAAGGACATGGGGAAGTCCCTGCCCCCTATTCGATGGACCCCGAGGCGGAGGCGCGCGCGAGTGTCGGCGCGCGCCTCTGAGGCGATGCACGGGGCAGTTTAACACCCCAATACCCCCTGCAAGAGAAGAGGCCCGACAGACCGGGCCAGCACGAAGGTTTGGGGCCGTGGAAGAATTTAGACTCCCGCGGCCCCACGTGCGCTCGTGATAGAAGAGACACCGGGGTGGTTTTAGTCAGTAAAAGTCTGACAGACCCCGTCGCCCACCCCAGGGCGGCGGACATCCTACGAGGATTTCTACCCCGAAAAAAAAAAAGAAAAAAAAGGGTGCTCTGCGTGTCGCCGGTTTGATTCTCGCACAGAACAAATATTTGTATGACCTAAAGTAGTTGTTCCGGGTCTGGCTGTTTGTGTATGTGCGTTTTATATGTTTGTCGGAGATCGTCGTTATAATTTTAATAGAAGTTGCCGATTTGATTTATGTAGTAGGCGGCAAACGCTTGTGACGTCATCTTGTGATGGCGGGACATGGACAGAGTCGCTTTGGAAAGTGAGGTTCGGTCAAACGGTGACTTTGCATCGAGACGCGGACCAAGGCACTTCTCCGAACCGAAACTGCCGGTTTGCCTATTTATATTGTGACTGTCAAGATTGGAGGGTATAACTACACGTCGTGCTTTAATTCAAAACTCACCTACGAAATGGAACCCGTACCACTACATCAAGATGCTGACGACCCTACCGCTCTGCCGTCGCTGTCTGCGACATGTTTATAAGATTAAAGTGTGGGGCTAAGTTAGTCGAAAAAAAAATAGATATTGCTAGGTACCCGCACGAGGCATGCATGACCTTTTTAGGGATCCGTACCCTAAGCGTAAAAACGGGATTCTCTTATCGGGCTACATTGGCGGGCTATGGCGAATATTCGGGCGGCTACGGCGATGTATGTGGCCGGGTACATCGTTGAAACGCAATGTATTCGTGCGCAGACGATGTAGCATCGGGGCACTCGCGGAAAGTGGCGCGCTTCAAAGGACTAATTGTCGTGACAATAATCGCTGGAGTGGCCACACCTACATCACTTCAGCGTCGTCCAAACTTTGAAGCGGGACTAATGTTCTTTTTGCATTTTTTTTTGTTTTGTACACATGCAATAAATAATAATTTACTGACTTAATATAATGCAAAACCCCTGCTTCCTCCAACGTCTCGGCCGCACAATTACCGAATTATTAACGAATATTCGCCGTAGGCCGCTTTCTGAATCTGCACCCGCCAATGTAGACAAGAACATCGTGTACCTATATCCGACAACGGGTATTTTGCGCGCCAACGCGATACGAATCTTCGCTCGCTAATGTAGCCCCAGCATTACTGATAATTTATTGTTCGACTGTCACCAAGCTGTATCTCATGGACCGTCACCTAGACAGTTAAAATTGTTAACAAATTATGTATTCTATTGCCGCTATAACAAAAAATACTAACAACAGCGATTTTTGTTTTTAGAATCTAAACACTTCGTCTACGTGAAAATTTTATTCCTCCGACTCACGCCATCTCATCGCATATGCGTGTTATTACTTTGTTTTCGCTTAGCGTTCTTTCTAACATTATTTACTTTTTGCTTGGATCCTACGAGTCCTAACGTAATGAACTGCTGGTTGCTTGCGTTCAAAGTTCATCTTTGTACATACATTTGATGGTTTATAAAGTTTGGTAAATAATTAAAAAAACATTGAATTTCTCATTAAATTAGTTTAATGCATTTGATACAATCTAATACAAATTATTGTTACGAATGGACCTTATGTCGATGGCATAAGGTTCAATATCGCGTGACATGCAGTGTGTCACATTTTAAGCCCTATTTTTCCTAGATCTAGACATTTTCTAGGTACAATAATAAAACGCATTGCTAGACTTAGGACGGCCTATCGAATGGTACAGGTCTCAACAGTTTTGTCAACAAAGTGTCGACATCGAAATTTCTAGAAACCCGTTTCCGGGAATTACCGCAGGTACTTCCGAGTGACCTCGAGGTTATGTGCTATTATTATTACGTCTGGAGGAATCTGGAATGTTCGATCAGCTGGGCTATATAAGGCGCCGCGACGCCAGCGCACAGTCAGTCTACACTCGACTAGCGATACGAAAACAGCGACAGTTAAGAAGCGATCTTAAAGAAGACCTACTGCGACAATTACAACGAGAACTTCGAGCACTACGTGAAGTAACATCTGCAGCCTTATTGTGTGTTTACAACACGGACTTCGTGGACATAAGGGAAGACTTCGGTGCAACGTCAGCGACATTCTACTTGTCATTGCCTACAATCGACTGTACCTTCGTTGCCAATAAACTTCGTAACCCTTAACCGGCGTTTAAGTACCCCTAGCCCGTAACAATTGGTGTCAGAAGCGGCATGCCGGTCACGCCAAGGGAAGACGAAAAGGTTCGCACGCGACGACAAGCAGCGATGGATTTGGCGCGTCAAGAGGAAGAATCGGTTGGTGTCCCTGCACCCGAAGTAGATGCGGCCGCCGTAACACCGACGAATGTGAGTGCGCCTACTACAACCACTATTCCCAGAGCCAGCGGATCCGATTTTTCGGCGTTACTGGCTCACTTGACGGCGCAAATAAAGCTGAGTATAGAGCAATCCCAGGCAGCAACCCAGGCACAGATTAAAAGTATAGCAGAATCCCAGGCAGAACTCCAGGCACAAATACAACAATCTCAGGCAAAATCCCAGGCAGAAATCCAGGCACAAATACAACAATCTCAGGCGGTAACCCAGGAACAAATCATTAAAAGTGTAGCAGAATCCCAGGCAAAATCCCAGGAATTAGTATTAGAACTTAATGAAAAATGGGAAACAACCAAAGAAGAGGTCAACGAGCTTAAAATAAAAACAGCACAACAAGATGCCCGCATGGACCAGCAAGAAGCTCGTATGGAGAAATTAAACAGTACCATCATGGAGTTTGGGAAGGAAGTAGAATTTTTGCAGGAGAAGGTACAAAAAGGCGTTATTAAAGGTGTGGTACCGGTACCCAGTGCTTTGCCGACTTTCAAGGTACCTCATTTTGACGGGACAACGTCATGGGTGGCCTTCCGTCTACAGTTTGAAAAGGTCGCAAAAGGCAACAATTGGGACGACGATCAAGCCGTAACCGCCCTTACGCTTGCTCTGAGTGGTGAGGCGGTCCAAATCCTCGAAAATATTTCCGGCGATTGCAATACCCTAGCCTGTCTGTTAGAAGCGTTGGAGTCTAGATATGGAGAGAAACACCTGGAACATGTCTACAGGGCTCAACTCCGCGACCGCACACAGAAAAGCAGTGAGGGTTTGCAACAATGGGCATCGGAAATAGAACGTATTGTTCGGAGGGCGTATGCTTCAACGCCGGGAGCAATTGATGCTACTACGGTGCAAGCTTTTACTGATGGAATTCGAGATGCGGAAGTCAGGGCTACGGTTCGTCTGGGGCACCATCAGACTCTGAAGGCAGCCTTGACACACGCTCTGGAGGTGGAAGCAGTACGCCAAGATGGCCGACCACACCACCGTATTCGTGAGGTAACCGCACAAATGAAACCCCGACAAGGGCCAACATGCTATGAGTGCGGTGAAAAGGGGCATATTCGGATCAATTGTCCCAGGAAGGCTAAGGGAAGAAGCACTTCTGGGACACAGGTGGAAGCCGAGGATTTAAACTAGGAACAGCCAGTGCTATGGGGCGAGTACTGGCTGGTCGACATGTAGCCCCCATTATAACAGTATCACAAGTGGGTGACGGAAACAGTCTCATTATAGAAGGAGAACTGAATGGTAAATCATGCAGTTTTACATTGGATACTGGTGCATCAAGAACCATTGCACGACCGGAGCTATTTCCTCGGACCATAGTATGGAAAAGAGGATCTTCACAATGCCGATTACAAACTGCCACTGGCCAACCAGTACTCGTCCTTGGTGAAACGAACGTGACCTTGAAAATGGGTGATAAGACATTTACGCACCCCGTTTTAGTAGCGAATATTACAGATGATTGCATACTAGGACTGGACTTTTTGAAGAAACAGCAGTGCGTCCTTAATGTAGCTAAAGGAGTATTGAGTTTCCCAGAACAAGAAGTATTTCTTCAAGGTGGAAAACAAGGGTCAGTGTACTGTTTAAGGAGAACGGTATTACCACCAAGATCAGAAACCTTAGTAGATATTAGACTATCACCAACAGGATGCCGTAAACGTTGCATTATAATAGAAGATTCTGGAGATCACCCAGACTGGATAACAGCAAGGACACTGATGATGATTTCCGATAAACCAAAAGTACGCATTATCAACGTTAGTAACAAAGAAATAATTCTTGAAAAGAATTGCATGGTGGGTGTGTGCGATCATGTAGCATCTTTGAGAAAAACAGAGGCTCACCAAAAGGAACTTGATCAGAAGTGGCAGGAACATGTATCGACACTACTTGAAAATTGTAAGGGCAATTTGAACAAGTTCAAAAGTCACAAAGTTAAGCAACTGTTACATAACTTCCATGACATCTTCTCGAAGATCGACGGTGACGTGGGAAGGACTGGGCTCGTCAAACACCACATAGATACGGGTGATACACAGCCGATAAGACAGAGACCACGTCGTATCCCCTTTGCAAGAGAACAGGAAGTCGCGGAAATGTTAAGAGATATGGAGAAAAACCGGATTATAGAAGCATCCACCAGCCCTTGGTCATCTCCAGTAGTCCTAGTCAAGAAAAAGGATGGCAGTACAAGGTTTTGCGTTGACTACAGGATGTTGAATGATGCCACGAAAAAGGACAGTTATCCTCTGCCACGTATAGATGACACCTTGGACTTGCTAAGTGGCATGAAATGGTTCTCCACAGTTGACCTCAAAAGTGGATACTGGCAAGTGGAAATCTGTCAGCAGGATAAGGAAAAGACCGCTTTCACCACTGGTCCTGGGAACGGTCTCTGGCAATTCAATGTCATGCCTTTTGGACTGTGCAACGCTTCAGCTACATTCGAGCGCCTAATGGAGCGCATTTTGGTGGGGTTGCTTGGTGATGCATGCCTGGTCTATTTGGATGACATCATCATTATGGGACGAAACTTCGCAGAACACCTACGCAATTTAGAGAAAGTGTTCCAGAAACTGCGTGAAGCAAATTTAAAACTCAGTCCTAGTAAGTGTACACTATTCCAGAAAGAAGTTGGATACTTGGGACACATTATTTCGGCGCAAGGGATTCGAACAGACCCTGAAAAAATAAAAGCCGTGTCGAAGTGGCCTACCCCTCGTAATAAAACTGAGGTACGCTCTTTCTTGGGTCTGTGTGCATATTACCGTCGGTTTGTGAAGAACTTCTCCGAGTTAGCGAAACCGTTGCATCGTTTAACCGAGGAAAAGTGTCAATTTGAATGGAACTCTGACTGCGAACAGGCATTTGCTCTACTGAAAACTCACTTGTGTGAGGCTCCTGTACTAGGTTATCCTAGTAGGGAAGGCCGATTTTTGGTAGACACAGATGCCAGCAATGTGGGTATTGGAGGAGTTCTCTCTCAAACACAAGGAGATAGGCAGGTCGTTATCGCATATTTCAGCAAATGCCTTTCCAAGCCAGAAAGAAATTATTGTGTTACCAGCCGAGAACTTCTAGCCGTTGTTAAGACCTTACAACACTTCAAGAAATATTTGATTGGGAGGCAGTTTACACTTCGTACCGATCACGCTGCCTTACAGTGGCTCCTCCAGTTCAAAGACCCAGAAGGACAAGTAGCAAGATGGATAGAGCAGCTGCAAGAATTTGACTTTGTCACTGAACATCGGAAAGGCAAGTCACACAATAATGCTGATGCTTTATCTAGACGACCTTGCGAAGAATCTTGCCGACATTGTGCCAAACAGGAAAAGAAAGAGAACGTACGGATTATCCAGGTGAACGCTTTGGATGAAGACTGGGATAATCAATCATTGGAAGACGCACAAAAGGAAGACAGTGACCTGAAGGCAGTAATCGAATGGAAGAACCATGGTCAGAAGCCCGCTTGGAGTGAAATATCAGCGCTTAGCCCAACAGCAAAAAGTTACTGGGCCCAATGGGACAGCCTGATAATTGATAATGGAGTTCTCAAGAGGAAATGGGAATCACCCAGTGGACGGGAGGTCACCTTACAGATAGTAGTTCCCGGTGATAAAGTCGCGTCAGTGCTACGACAGGTGCACGACGGAGTATCCGGAGGACATCTAGGAGTAAAGAAAACCCTGGAGAAGGTGAGAAAAAGATTCTATTGGGTGCATTGCCGCGAAGACGTAGAGGACTGGTGTAGAAAATGTGTAGCCTGCTCCTCAGTAAAGGGACCGCAAACGAGGGCCAGAGGTCGGCCGAAAGTGTACAATGTTGGTGCACCATGGGAAAGAGTTGCTGTCGATATAGCTGGGCCATTCCCTGTTACTGAAGAAGGGAATAGGTATATCATCGTCATGCAAGACTATTTCAGCAAATGGCCAGAAGCTTTTGCAGTGCCTAACCAAGAAGCTCATACAGTCGCCAAAAAGCTAGTTCACGAGGTGTTCTGTCGATTTGGCGTTCCCTTGGAGTTACACTCTGACCAGGGTAGAAACTTCGAGTCTTCACTATTTCAAGAGGTTTGCCAACTACTCGGGATACATAAGACTCGTACAACACCATATCACCCACAGTCAGATGGAATGGTCGAAAGATTCAATCAGACGTTGGAGAATCATTTGGCCAAAGTAGTGGAAGAACACCAGAGGGATTGGGACCAATATATTCCACTCTTCTTAATGTCATACCGCTCTGCAACACATGATAGCACAAATTGCACACCGGCGAAAGTCAACTTCGGCCGAGAAATTAGACTACCCATAGATGCACTAACCGGAACACCTCCCGATACTCCTATCCTAGCCGCCGACTATGTGGCCGACCTGCGGCGTAAATTAGATGGAATACATGAGCTAGTAAGAGAGAATGGTCTGAAAACCAGTGAGAAAATGAAGATCCGATACGACCGCAAAGCTCACGTGCCCGGATTTGAAGAAGGAACTTTGGTATCGTTACACAATCCCATAAGGAGAAAAGGAAAGAGTCCAAAGTTCCAAGCCAAATGGGAGGGTCCGTACACGATAGTAACCAGAATAAACGATGTCACCTACCGGATTAAGAAAGGACCTAGAGGGAAGCTGAAAATCGTACACGTAGACCGCCTAGCTCGCTATTATGGATCAAATCATGCTCGGGACGAGCATGACTAAGAAGGGGGCAATGTTACGAATGGACCTTATGTCGATGGCATAAGGTTCAATATCGCGTGACGTGCAGTGTGTCACATTTTAAGCCCTATTTTTCCTAGATCTAGACATTTTCTAGGTACAATAATAAAACGCATTGCTAGACTTAGGACGGCCTATCGAATGGTACAGGTCTCAACAATTTTGTCAACAAAGTGTCGACATCGAAATTTCTAGAAACCCGTTTCCGGGAATTACCGTAGGTACTTCCGAGTGACCTCGAGGTTATGTGCTATTATTATTACGTCTGGAGGAATCTGGAATGTTCGATCAGCTGGGCTATATAAGGCGCCGCGACGCCAGCGCACAGTCAGTCTACACTCGACTAGCGATACGAAAACAGCGACAGTTAAGAAGCGATCTTAAAGAAGACCTACTGCGACAACTGCAACGAGAACTGTGAGTACTACGTGAAGTAACATCTGCAGCGTTATTGTGTGTTTACAACACGGACTTCGTGGACATAAGGGAAGACTTCGGTGCAACGTCAGCGACATTCTACTTGTCATTGCCTACAATCGACTGTACCTTCGTTGCCAATAAACTTTGTAACCCTTAACCGGCGTTTAAGTACCCCTAGCCCGTAACATTATTATAAAACCATATTAAATAATCATTCATCCTTACGTTAAATCTTTAGGGATACAAGTTTTTAAGCATAATCATGATTCCTAAAACAGCGAGTGCGAACGTGTCGTTAATAAAAAGGTAAATGTACAATATGGGTTCCCTAGGGGGAGCATTTTAGGACCAAATTTGTTTCGTATACGAATCATTAACTTTGATTATTGCTCCTGAATATTATTACCATAACGGACTGAATGTAATGTGAATATTGAATTTCACATAATGGCTTGTTTCAGTGTTAGATGAAATAGACAATGCGGCGAACATCGACGCACTCAAGACAAGATCTTTACCAGCCTTCCTCAGGCCGAAACCAAGACCACTCTCTACAGAAGACGACTTGCAACAACTCTACGCTAAGGTAAGCAATATACCTGGTCACGGACTTCAACCAGTCAGCCTGAGTAATAAGCCTTCTACTTCTGATATACAATATGTAAAGAAAAACCGGTCCAACCCGTGGTTTCGACAACTGATTCTACTAATGTTAAGTATCGACAACTGATTCTACTAATGTTAAGTATCGACAACTGATTCTACTAATGCCTACAAAGCAGGGCTAAACTTAAAAAAAATCCTCAAAAAATAAATATTATTTCGCAAAAGGAGGTAACTTAATACATGTGCTGTAGACAATACACCTGTCGATAATACCAAATTTTGGGAAAGTTCGAATTAATTCGCGAAAAAAAAAGACTAAATCAAAATTCATTACTATTGTTACTATGATGATTATGTTAAATTTCATATTTTATTTGGTCATGTGTTTGCCTAACCTTTATTATCCTTGTGTGTCTGACGGGGTTTTCTTTACATATTATATATTCTAAAATAAGTGGGCTTTTATCAGATAAATACCCAACAGAAGACCAGATGAATAGACATTGCCCAGGCAGTGACCCTGGCAGTCCTAAGGTCATGACTGAAATATTAAATCTTGCAGGGAGAATGTTATGCCGTTATAATTATTTGACTTCTTTCACAGCTCCTTGTACTGTCTGTAGAAAGGTCTAGTTCAGATTTTTATTTTCCAGGTGAATTTAAGCAAGAAATACAAGAATCGTATGCGTAACGAGCATGCTGCCATCATTGCGCTCAGTAAGTCGCACAGCCAATTCTTTGATGCTGATGCGGTTATAGTTTATGACCAGAGGACAGCGCTCTAGGTATCCTGAATCAGACAAAAAAGGTTAATTTATAATGTGTTGCTTATATTGTATGTTCATCAGCATAATAAATTAATAACAATGTTATATTTGTGACCAGAGCAGAGAAGGAAATTAGTAAATTTTAGGATAAATTTACAAAATGGCTAGAACAATTTTATAATGGGAAACGGATTTATATAGTAATTTTTATGTCTGTTAAATTGCAATGTTGGGTTAATTTGGTATCGACACCCAGAGTTTTGGACATGCTTACTTTTATATGGCCTAAACAAGGAAATGCTTAAAAAGACAGTAATAAATGTTTTAATAAGAAGTCACTACTTCGTAATAGTGATTGCTAATTGCTTTATGTTACAAAGTATTATTTATAGGATCTGAGTATTCGTATACTAATAAATAATAGGTACTTGAATTGAAAAAGACTAAATCGAAATTGTACAATAATAAGGAGCCTAATCTAGAGCAAATAGGTTTTGGGATCAGCAGCTCTGAACCAACTAAACAAGCTAATACCTTCAAGCCTGAAGCATGAAACTAGTGCTTAACTCAACGCAAGACTGCGTAATGTGCCGGAATACGAAATATAAACGAATCTATTTGCTGAAGTGTAAAACACCTATGTGGATACGAATGTCGCACAAAATGTGAAACAATCTCAAGTATGAAATGTTTGTGAACTCTTGAATGCTTCTATTTGTTAACCAAGTGAGTATTTTTTGCCTTGAAGGTAAACTGAGCAAGAATAAGACTTAGAAATGATAACCCCGGATAAGAGAAAAACCCCATAATGATTCATTTACCCGTTCATTAGTTTGGGTTCAAAGGAAGACTTTAGTGTCTTCAACTTTCCGTGTTGAGTGTATGTTAGTGATCGCATAAACAACACTTTATAAACACTGACTAACATTGCGAAGACATTCTGTCAAGACCGAGTCGCGTTTGCGAGCATTGACACTCGAAACGAAGATAAATTAATTGCCTGTCTCAAATGTTATACGACAAGCCGCACGTTTGAATGGAATCTTCTGGATAGATATAATACAAAATGTTCTCTTATAGTTCTAACGTAACTTCTAATTCCCCGACCCCGACCTTACATATCTTAGTGAAAATAGCACTATTATAATATACCGTTTTAGTAGACTTTGTACCGTCATAGTTTAATGCGCACAGCCGTAGTAGTACTTAAATGTGCTTGAAATGTTCCAAGACTTGCACTGCGAAAACCACACATCAATCTACAGGCTTCTCCATCTCTGACGCAGCAGTCAATAGCTTGACCACTGCACTAACCGTCCGTACTCACGTAGCTGAGTTTTGAATTGAAGCTCGACGTATAGATATACCCTCCAATCATGTCAATCAGAATTTGAATAGGCAAACCGACTGTTTCGGTTCGGAGAAGTGCCTTGGCCCGCGTCTCGATGCAAAGTGACCGTTCAACGAACCCCACTTTTCAAAGCGACTCTGTCTTGTGCCGCCATCACAAAATAACGTCCCAAGCGTTCGCCCCTCTACTTCGTAAATCAAATGAGCAACTTTTCTTCAAATAATTTCGACGATCTCCGACATATATATATTTTAATTAACAGTTTTACTTTTTTGATCAGCCGAACGGCCATGTCCCTCTGGGACTCGATCTTTTTTTATTTATTTTTTTATTTATTTATTTAATCTTACACTTACTACCATTACAGGTAGCCACATTATCACATCTGGTATGGCTGGTCGCTTCCTTAGCGACCGCGCCCACACCGGTGCCCCATTTTTATTGCTCTTAAAATAAGGTTATTGCACTGACAAGTTTACTAACATATTTATTTTGATTAGGTACTATAAGGTTTATTTTAGTTACTGGGTGATCTTCACCGGTTAAATAATTGAATGGAGTGTACAGCTTAAGTGAAACTTTATGGTGACTCGCTGGCTGATGAGTTTCTTATTTTGTAGTCACTTGCCTCAAGTTCGAAGCTGCCACAGGGTTTGAATTAGGTTGTAGCCACTGCTAGGACTGCGTTGTCATTTTTACATCAGAGATGTACTGTTGACTGTACCTATTATTGGTAAGGTTCTTCCTTTAGAGTTCTTTTTGGAACATTTCAAGTACATTTTATGTCATTTGCAGTTTGATACGATTCTCACATTGTCAAATAAAATAAATTGAAACAAAAGAATTTTGTAGTAATATTTCATAATTTTTTTATTTTTCGTGTAAATATTGGCGAAATTGTGATGGTAAATCGTGTGATATATTATTTTTTAAAACGAAATTGTGGCCTAATTCTATATTTTTTATGAAAATTTCAGACGGTACAGTCGTCGACAAACGTTTAGAAATTAATTCAAATCTCTTACAATATTGACAGCATAGTTTGTGCATCCTGTAGATTTTTATATTAGGTGCTGTTTAAAATCAGACAGTTAATCATAGATTTAGATAGTTCCATAAAATATGTATGATGTTTGGCGTTTGTTTGCGACTGTACATTACTTCGTTATTGCGTATGCTCATATAAAAGGCTTTGTTGCCTCCGAATTGAGAGATTTTAAATATTCGTGTTTTGATACTTGAAGAATCTTCCCACCATTTTATATCATTAAAATGGAAGGTTATCAATGAATCACGACTAGACGAATTCTTTCATTTTTCTATAAATGTTGAACTGTATCGAACTATTAATAATTGAATGTATTTTATCAGTAATTGTAGATTTGTTTATGGAAAATAAAAGTTTTGTAATCAGCGTTTTTCTTTTGTCTTGTGATTTCGACAAACCTCGACCCGTGATTTAGATACAAAAACCTACTCAACCGATCGACCGACCGACCGAATCGCAGAGTCAAGAGCTTAATTTATTCAGTAGCAATGGGCTCCATTTTAACCGTTGAACAATATTCATTGCGTTATTTACACTGTTGAACAGACATGTGTTTAGAACATATGGAGCAATGGGTTAGCAATCATCATCATCAACCTTTTTATCGTCCCACTGCTGGACACAGGTCTCCTCTCCTACAGAGAAGGATTGAGCGTAATCACCACGCTTGCTCAATGAGGGTTGGCGATTTCAGACTTACCAAGTCCAGGTTTCCTCAAGATGTTTTCCTTCACCTTCAGTCATGATGTCCAAGATATACTTAGAAAGTACATATAACTTTAGAAAAGTTACATTGGTACTTGCCTGAGTTGGAATCGAACCCGCGCACTCATACTTGAGAGGCTGGTGAAAGTGTTGGCGTGATTGGGCGAGTCATTTATTATAATAATTATCCTAGGCTGATAAAGTTACTATAGTTCCTGTAATTAAGCAGACAGATACGTGTCCCTATTTTAAATGCATTTATAGTATGGACTCAGTACGGGTGATGCAGCAGCGAAGCTACTAATGATAATTTATTCCAGACTGACTCCAGATAAACCATTTATGTGATTGTATTCAATCATTGGAGCTCATTGTCTTGTTTTATGTGCCCATATCCAGCCCCCTAATCGACGAACACATTTTTGTCAAATGATTGCGACTAGTTGGGATCGTTCGGGCCGCCCATTGGTCCGAACGATCCAAACGATCCCAACTAGACGCAATCATTTGACAAAAATGTGTTCGCCGATTAGGGGGCTGGTCCATACCTTAGCGGATATTTCTCAGTCTCGGTTGGCTCTAGGGAATACGGTTAGGCCCTCCGATTACCCGACCATGAGCTCTGATGCTCTAGACTCGACTCTAGACTCCTGACGATTACTGACTATCACATATGGAAGGCAGAACCGTAATACTCACAGCTCATTTAAATGAAACTAGGCAAAACGCCTATCTAGAATCAGATTACCGACCAAACGCTATTGATAATGTCCGTTTTCAAGAAGGTCTTGCCACAGAAAGCTTGCGTGAGGACCTGATGTGCACACATTTCTCGGGAGAGGGGTAGGCTTTACCAAGTATCACTAACTGAATCAGTAGGTGTCAAAAAGACACTAGGGAACGTATTTCGATAAAATCCAACCCGTCCGCTCTTGATAGGACATATTTCTGAATCGTCACTATTTATCGAAACACGAGTACTACAAGATGCAATGCATCTTTCGACTTCGGCAGATTAAGGAGATGTGAAGATGACGAGATTCCACTTCGGTGTGCAGCAGGAATGATCGCAATGAGTTCTGCTAGAGACTGAGTCTACGGTACGCTTGTTCTAGCTTGTGTAATACTTTAGAATTGGGACGGTCTGCCAAGGGTGTCAATCACATAATATATTTACGAGCCATAAACTCAGAACTTGTCTTCCTCGACAACAATGGACTTCGCAGTTCTTTGTCCTAGGGTGGAGAAAGACACTTATTTAGTGTCTAGGGAGCGTGTTCTGTTAGAATCGTAATAGTATCCTCAGAGGTTCTATGCGTTAGGTCTAACAGAGCACGTGCAACGAAGCATATGTTAATATAACGGTTCCCAGCTTCACTAAAGTGGGTATAATTCGTAGTAGATAAAGTAACGTGATCTAAAATTACTTATGAAGTGCAATCGTAACGATCCCTCACCCCGTCACATAATAAGATTTATTGCAGATGATATCTATTGAGAGAGATTTATTGGAGACAGCCCGCGTGCAGCATTCATATAATAGTTCTTAATATATTACATTATATAATTTTGCTTTTCCTCTCGTCTTCTTAGCGTCATATCATATCTATTATTATAAATTGTATACTTGTGTGTCCTAACTGTGAATTCCCATACTAACTTCCTGGCCCGCCTCCTTGTTCCCTTAACTTTTATAAGCGGGAACAGGGGGATTAATTCATGGGAATTCATTTCTTATGTCGGTGGGAGGATAACCAAGTCTGGTGACGAATTCCTACAGTTACACGCGGGGTTGGGGCGTGTTTCCGCTCCCGCAGGGAGAGCCGTATTTAACTGTAATATTATCACAATTAGGAAAAACGAAAATTTTATCAGCCTAGGATAGTTTAGGTACAGTCACACAGTGAAAATTCGTTTCTATCAGTTGGCTAATTACAATTTTTTTAAATAAAAATCTGATTTTATAATTCCATAATTTATTAGAAAAAAAAAGAAACACTACGTTCAACTAGTAACTACCGTCTTAAAATTAAATTCAATATAAATCATAATATTAATCATAAATATTCGGACAAGTAGACTAATATTACTAGAAGAGGTGTTAGTAATAGTATGGAGGTCAGGTGGGCAATCACTCCACATAAAATCATGGTAGGTACTCAGTACATAGTTGAGAAAAGCTTTGGCAGATCATGATGAATAAATAAATGTTAACAATCCGCACTGCACTTGTGCATTAGGAACTTCTATGTAAGAGCCGTCGTACGACGAGTATCCTTCCTTACTTTGTTGACATCACTTCGATCCGGACGAAGCGTTTCGCCTCGTCTTTTATACCGCTTACGTATATCCACGGACTGGAACAATTTGCCAACGGCGGCGTTTCCGTCTGACTACAATAGCGCCTTCAAGGCTAGAGTTCCCTCAGTCGCCTCTTACGACACCCACGGGAGGATACGGGTTAGTACTATTCTAAGCCCGGCACCACTCCAGGAAAGCGGACAGCAGCGCTTCTCCTGTGGAATATCAAATTACTGCAATCCCCAACCCACCCGCCAAGCGTGGGGATTATGGCAAATCCCCCAATGCAATGAAAGCCTTGTGTGAGGCCTTTGTCCAGCAGTGGACCTCTATAGGCTGAAGGAGAAGGCTAGATTGGATAGGTTCTTAATAAACTAGCGCGATTTACCATCATAGATTGCATCACTGCTTACCATCAGGCGGGATTGTGGTCAAACACTGGTTTATAGTATAAAAAAATAATACAATCAAAAATCTGATAAGGAACTACATAAATGCAAGTAACATTAGCACATTTAAGCGCGCGGGAATTAATAACAGCCGCACAGGTCAATCGATGAGGTTAAGGCCGCTGCCTCGAATCTTGCGGGCAGCGGGGCGGCGGCGGCGAGTGAGCGGCAGGATCTTATGCGTAAAATCAAACGGACCGGTTCTTGAAATCAGCGGCGCGGGAACGGGGCGGCGTACTTCTCGCGCTTGAATCTTGCGGGCAGCGAGCGGTGATCGAGCGTTAGGAATAAATTTGAATCAAAAAGATGATGCCACCATTGTACAGACGTTTCTTTCGCGAATAAAAACAAATATCTCGTCGACACAATCGTGAACACAACACTACGCGGCTATAGTGACGCGCGATCTGCCCGCTAGTTTCGAGAACGGGTCTTCGATGCCCGCCCGGCTCCCGCGCCGCCGCCGCCGCTGCCCCGCTGCTCGCAAGATTCGAGGCAGCGGCCTAAGAGTGAGTGGGTGTGGATAGGTGAACATGTTTAGATACCGACATCCATCTGTGCTTTGAAAAGCGCGCTGTCATTTAGTGAATATTTGCCAGTTGTTACAAGTGGTCTGAAGCCTGAAAGTTTCGACATCCAGACTTCCAAGAGGTATCGTACCAATAGGTATTACACAACGTCTGGGTTGTGTAGGTTAGAACTCAGATAGGCAGTCAATCATGTACTTATAATATCGGTACTTAGCTGCATCGGGTTAGCCTGAAAGTCGACCCCAACAAACATACATAGGTAATAGGTATACATATGAGAAAAGGGTATAGGCAGATGGAATAGTACATTATATCCGCCTATACGTGTCTCGAAGGCCTTCAACCGGGTATGGCACACTGGCCTTTTGAGTAAGCTTCTAACGCGACGTACGGCATTACCGTTGGCCTGATTGGCTGGGTAAAAGACTTCCTGACTAAAGGTCCCTCCGGGTTTTTGTCGACAGATGCTCATCGGAGCCCATGTCGATTAATGTTGCTAACTGATGTTGTTGTAGTGTTCCTCAGAGGTCTGTTCTCTCTGTAACACTGTTCGATCGAACGATCTGCTGATGCTCGGTATCTATGCTATCATGTGGTATCAAGGCTAGATTGAAGAAGCTCTTAATAAACTAGCGCGCTTTACCAACAACGATTACATCACTGTTTACCATTAGGCGGGATTGCAGTCAAGCACTAGATAAAAATTTTAAAAAATAAAATAAAAAATGCATTCAAAAACTCCTACTGAAAAACAGTGGCAAACAATACCAAAATCGTGCTAAAGCGGCAGATAGGCTGAAACAAGAAGATACTAGTCTAGTAAGTGCAGAAACTGGCGAGTGTGGGGTAGGTCTTGAGCCGCAGCAACTCCAGCTCGGTCTGCAGCATCACGATGTTGGAGTGGTTGGCTTGCACTTCGCGGATCAGCCGGCTGCGCATCACCAGCGTCTCCATTCTGACAGGAAATGTAACGTTAACCGCTGATGTGGATCCGATATGTGGAGGCCGCAAATTTTTTTGTTTATTAAATGTTAATTGATTTTATTTTTGTGAGTAGGTTGGTGCATAAAACACTTTACACCGCAATCATAATTTAAGAACTATGAGGTCGGCATTTCGTATCGGACTAACCTGAGAAAAAAGGTCATAAACTTAGTTTGTTTCGGCCACAGTCTCTTTTGAAGAGATTCGAAGTGGCGCGGAGAATATTTTCTTGGTATGAGTTGAAGAAGACCTTTGCCCAACAGTGGGCAATAATAAGCTATCAATCTCACTCTTATCTTGTTATAACTAGCGTCATGTGCACTTCGATTCTAGAGTTTAAAACCTTTAGGGGCTTTAATATTGCACAAGTATGTTACCTCCTTTTGAACACGCGTCGGATCCTGATGGGCTCTAGCGGATCCTCGTGAAGTTTCTTATCAGATACCTTGACGTTTAGTGCCATTATCAACTTGTCAATGTTGCTGCGAGCTGCCTCGACTGCTAACAGTTTTAACTGAAAAAAGTGTATATAAATAGTGTTTTGGTAAATAGGCTCATAATAAACTAGCGCGCTTCGCCATCAACGAGGCGGATCACCAAAGAGGTCATTGTAAAATTGCATATTTAAGGAAATCTACGAAAACTTGCGAAAAATTGCGTAAACTCTCAAGCTTCTAGATAATTAAGTAGATTGTTTATTAGATTTTTGACGTGACAACGTCTTATAATTTCCGTCTCATGCGGCGTTACCTCGCTCTGAGGCGTTCCATTTAAGGCTTGAAGTGCAATCGAGAGCATGGAACGAGCGACAAAGAGGCACAATCAGCCTCCACGTTCGGTAGCGTTTGATATCTGTTTCTCTCCTAATTGAGTGAGCGATGCGACCGTGTGGACAGTTTCTATACAATAATATATTTACATGTTTTCGTCAAGTATGAAGTGCAGTGAAAAGTAAATGTAGTGTCAATTGTTTACAGCAATGATAATTGCGGCGATAAAGGTAATAATGATTCTTTCGATATTAAATATATGTTCAGTGACTGAAGGTGAAGGAAAACATCTTGAGGCAACCTGGACTTTAAGTCTGAAATCGCCAACCCGCATTGAGCAAGCGTGGTGATTACGCTCAATCCTTCTCTGTATGAGAGGAGACATGTGCCCAGCAGTGGGACAATAAAAAGGCTGTTGATGATGATATTGTCGATTAATCGTGCGTTCTTCAATAGAATAAATAGCATCGGTCCGCTAGTGCAGCGATTCTATAAATTGTTATACTTAACTTAACTTATAGGTTAACTTATTGAAGTTAACCATTCTATCAGTATTTTTAGTAGTTTCTTATGACGTTGTCACGTCAGTGAACCGACTTTACAGACAACCGATTTTTTGATCTCAGATCTTACCTCAAGATCTCCGCACCTATTTATTTGGTCATTCAGCATCTTGTTGGCGCCCGCCTTAGAGGCTTCGTTCTCCTTTTCCACGAGAACATAATCTTGCTCGTCTGTGTAGCCAAGTTCTTTGTTCTTCAGGTACAGCTGCAGTTCTTTTGGTATCTGTGGGGTAGTTGTGTAACTCACCATCAATAGCAGTTTTGACAGTTTAACAACATTCATTGTGTTATTTACGTTTTTGAAAAGAAACATCGTTTAGGTCTGCTAGCTTAACATTTAAAAAAAAGGAATGTAACTTCATATGTTTGTTTCTTCAGATATTTGTACGCGGTTAACGGCAAAACAAACAAACAACCAAACAAACAAAGTCAAACAAGTCAGCCAGACAAAGTCTTGCCGCCAAGCGATTCGTCGTGTGAAATGAAATGAAATGAAATCGTTTATTAAGCAAGTAGGATCACTGATCACTTTTACACGTCATGTTTATTTTTTATTTTATTTTTTTAACTAGATGTAGCCGGCATTTCCTAACTGACTACCTCTGAGAAGAAATAGCCGAAACAAACTCAGGATTCATCGTCTTTTTTCAAGTCCAGACATTAAAAATGAAAATGTTTACAATAATTTACCTTATAATTACGCATATTGCTTAATAACAATTAACAATGCTTAACAGAGCGAGCAGCTCAGTCCCAAGCTTTTTTGTCTTCTAAATAATCTGTGATTTTTATAATACCCCTTTTTGCAAAGTTTGGCCTTTATATGGTTCTTAAATCGTTTAATAGGTAAGTTTCGAACGTCCATGGGAAGCTTGTTGTAAAAGTGTATACATTGACCCATGAACGAGTTGCCTACTCTGTGGAGACGAGTGTGATGTACAGCAAGATTGTGTTTGTTCCTGGTATTTATATTATGAACATCGCTTATTTTCTTAAAATTCGAGATATTTTTATGAACATACATAAGATTTTCAAATATATATTGTGAAGCTACAGTCAGAATGTTCACCTCTTTGAACTTTTCTCTAAGAGATTCTCTAGGACCAAGGTTGTAAATGGCTCGAACAGCCCTCTTCTGTAAAACAAAGATGGTATTGATTTCCGCACAAGTTCCCCAGAGAAGAATCCCATAAGTCATAAGACTATGAAAATAACTAAAATAAACAATTCTGGCTGTATCCACATCAGTTATCTGTCTAATTTTCTTAACAGCAAAGGCGGCAGAACTGAGTCTACCTGACAGCTTCTCAATGTGAGGACCCCATTGTAACTTGGCGTCAATAGTTAATCCAAGAAAAACTGTCGACTCGACAGGGATCAACTCTACTCCATTCAGTTGAACATTGGTACTTAGCTGCCTGACATTTGGCGTAGAAAATTTAATGAGTTTAGTTTTTTTTTTTTCATTTAAAAGGAGGTTATTTACATTAAACCAATGGACAACTTTAGAGAGTGCATTGTTAACTTCGTCAAAATTTGTTAGGTGACGCTTGACTTTAAAAATAAGAGAAGTGTCATCCGCGAACAATACTATGTTGTGATTATCCCTCACGTGATGAGGTAAGTCATTAATATAAATTAAAAACAAGAATGGACCTAGAATTGAGCCCTGCGGAACGCCCATGGTGACCACAGATCCTGTCAGGTCGTGTTCCGGCATGATGTCTGGTGGGTCGGGTCTGAGCAGTTGTGTTGCGATGTGTGGCGGGTACGATGCGCCAAATGTTGTTGTGTCGGGAGTTTAGTCGTGGAGAGTCTCCAGATCAATCTCCCTCTAGCGTAGCTTCGTTTGGTTGTGTTGGTCTTGGGTTTAACATTTGCATCATCTCGCTCAACTGACGTTATCCTTCCTATTCCTTAGTTTTTTAAGTGAATAGGCTTAATAAACTAGTGCGCTTTACCATCAACGATTGCATCACTGCTTACCATCAGGCGGGATTGCAGTCAAGCACTAGTTTTAATTCAAAATTTAAAAATAAACATATCACAAAACACTATACTTATTATAACACTTATTTATGCTCCTATGTTTAACAAATCAATAACTTTGAAGATTACAGAGGTTAGCAATATGATTCAAAATGATAAAAAATTGAGATCGATTACGATTGTGTTATGCAATAAGGATGTTGGTAAGAGTGAAGTACTGGTATGGTATATACCACATCTTTATATACCACATCGAATATAAGAAAGGGGATATCATTATGTAGGTATGTGTGAATGAGATGCTTTTTATATACAATGACGCAGTTGTACGTAATAACGTAAGTAGCCCTAAGGAACGTAAGGCCCGATTCATATTATTGTGTCGTGACGGGGGCCTAGCCAGTCAAAACTCTTTTGTATTTGACGTAGTCTTTTTTTTAATAACGATTAAAAAAATATATTCAGGACTACGTCAAATACAAAAGAGTTTAGATTCCAAAGTCATGATACAACACGACGTGTAATTGTCTGTGGCATAACAGGTGGCGCTCTATTCTTTGTCCTTACTAAAACGTAGTGATTACTTGCTCTGTGGTCTTTACCCACATGAGAAAAAGGCGTGGGTTAATTATATGCATGTAAACCCTAAAAAAATATGTGGTTTGATATTTTAGTTTTTTATGATATCTTGATTCTTAGATATACTCTTTGAAAGAGTAGGCATCTTCGGTGCTTCTTGCCCGTTCTTCTAAATAAAGATCTACGTTTTTGTGAATCCAAAAGTGCTTATAAATACGGTCCATATTCCAGAAAGAAACTCAAGCATTGATCTCTGTTTTAGCATTACTTAAAACTAGTTTCAACCAATCAAAAGGCTTCAGACGAGACTTAAGTAGAGCTTGAGTTTTGAGTGACATTCTGTAATACGGACCTAAATGCTTTGAGTTTGAGTGGATTAAAATTTGTCTTTTGAGATCATTGTATGGGGAAAATGACAAGAATTTTGTTGAAATCGGGATATCTAATGAGGTAGTCACCTTGAGCCTCCTGTAAGAATAGAGCTCCTGTTGCATGTGCCGCAGCTTCATCTTCATCTGCGAGTGCTCCCACTCCTTGGACAGGATGCCCTTGCGGAACTCCATCTGTTTGCGCATCATACGCAGCTTCATGGCGCCCACTTTCTGTTAATTTTAATTATTATCAAAATGGTAGATACTGTAAGAAATATTAGAAACCTAAATCCTGAAAAACCTAGGAAAAGGTATGAAAGCCAAGCTTGCTGTTGGCCTCAATTCGAATAGGTTGTTACCAGTGCAGGACCGATATTCGCATACGTTAACGGTCCCTCCGAGTTTTTCTAGTACTAAAGCACTAACCATGGGATGTCCTCAGGGTTCAGTTGTCGGTCCTTATTTATGGAATTTGGGTTTTGATGATTTTCTCGCGATCCCGCTTCCTTGCGGCTGTTCACTTACTGGTTACGCGGACGATGGCCTACTGCTCATTCAGTCAAGTACGCGAGCCGGACTTGAGAACTTGGCCCATACTTGCCTAAATCTAATATCTCAGTGGGGTGATCGTAACCGCCTAGCGTTTGCGCCGCATAAAACCTATCAACTTCTACTAAAAGGTAATCTTAAATCATTGCCTACTATTAAATTAAATAACGTTCCCGTTAAAAAACAGCAATCCGTATGCTACCTTGGTATGGTCTTAGAAAGGAATTTTTCATTTATCGAACATATAAAAATAGTTAAAAATAGGTAACTAGAATATCCAAAGCAACTTGGGGTCTATCATTCCTAACTTTAAAAACTATATATGGAGCTACCTACTTAGGATGTATGTGCTACGGTGCACCTGTTTTATGCCCAAAGCCAAGGCTAGAATAGTCCTGAAGCCTTACTGGCAGGTGTACTTCCAGTCGATCTTGAAGTACAGCGACGTGCTTCAATGTACTACTCCGCGAGGGGGAGGCCATGGACACTAACTTTGTTACACAACGCGACCTCAATAGAATTTCTAGATTATTTAAACCTCAGACTGACGTCTGGGAGGACCTCTTATCCGAATGGCAAAGTAGGTGGGATAATTCCATCAAGGGCCGGCACCTCCATCTGTTCTTTCCATCCGTTGGCGATCGGCTGGCTAAGACATGGCTGGAGGTTGACCACTGCGTTGCCCAATTTCTCACAGGTCATGGCAACTTTAAAAGTAAACTGTATTCTTTTAAACTTGTTCCTTCGCCTTTGTGTCAGTGTTCTACATCGAACTGTGAATTTGAACAGTCCGCACATCACATCTTGTGGGAGTGTATTCTTTGGCAGAATGAACGCAATATTATGTTGGATAGTGTACAAGTTACATCCGGAGTTGTTTATTATACGGACCTTGTTGAAACTAGAACTAATTTCCGTGCGTTCAGGCGGTTTTGGGTTACCACATTGCACTGCAGGCAGTCTCCGAATGGGGCAATGCCAATCTTGTAGCATTCAATGCCGCCAAAACACAGGCGTGTCTTTTCACCGCCAAAAGGAGCCCGTTTACCTTGGCTCCTACTTTTCGGAATGTGTCCTTGGAGTGTTCCGACCGCCTTCAGCTTTTGGGAGTTGAGATTTCCTCGGACCTTAACTTTGGGCGGTTCATTGAGTCCAAGGCTAAGGTGGCTGCCAAGAAACTTGGCGTTATCGCAAAGGTCCGGCAGTACTTCACACCTGGGCAGCTTCTAATGTTATACAAAGCACAGGTCCGTTCGTGTGTGGAGTACTGGAGCCACATTTGGGCTGGTGCTGCCAAGTGTCACCTGGCCACTTTGGATTCAGTGGAGAGACGTGCAAAGAGGCTGATTGGTGACCCTGATCTAACTCGAGTCGGTCTCCAAAGCCTAGAGCACAGGCGTAGAGTAGCCAGCCTTTCGGTGTTCTATAGGATGCATTTCGGGGAGTGTGCGATGGAATTGCATGATTTAATTCCCCATCTCCGTTCCACCAGCGGACGACCCGTCGTAGGGCTGGTTTTCACCCTTACGTTGT
Organism: Sesamia nonagrioides; assembly: GCA_017933935.1. NCBI lineage: Eukaryota > Metazoa > Arthropoda > Insecta > Lepidoptera > Noctuidae > Sesamia > Sesamia nonagrioides. The sequence goes on along the minus strand of JADWQK010001203.1, from coordinate 103,163 downwards.
TAACACCACTACGATCCGGACGAAGCGTTTCGCCTCCTCCTTTATACCGCGTACATCGAGGGACTGGAATAGTTTGCCAGCGGCGGTGTTTCCGTCGGACTACAATTTGAGTGTCTTCAAGGCTAGAGTGAATAGGCTCTTAATAAACTAGTGCGCTTTACCATCAACGACTGCGTCACTGCTTACCATCAGGCAGGATTGCGGTCAAGTTAGTTTATAATATATTAAAAAAAAAAACCTATTATTGGAATCAATTGTAACAGCAAATACCTACTTAGGACCCATTAACTTATTGACTTGATAATGATTAATGTTATTCCGTGGTGCTTGGCAATCTGGGCTTCTCCCAGTTGCAATAATGTCCCTTTGTGCCGATTGGCCTAGTTCTGTTCTGTCTCCTGCTTATTATGGAGGGAAGTGGAAAAAATATCTTTTTTCTTACTCCTCCGCTATTCTTTTCTGATTAATTTCGTTGCGGGATCCAAGACAGTTGAAACGTTTCTCCGGGACTCGTCGAGCTTCATTGCTCGGCGGCGTTTTTCTGGCGGTCTCCACTGTTGATTCTGGCTTTCAGGAGTTGCAGTGGGTTGGGAACAGTGTGGCGGGTTTTGTCCCAAAAAAACAACTAATGCCGGTGTTCCTCAGGGGTCTGTTCTCTCTGCAACTCTGTTCCTGCTGCATATTAACGATCTGCTAATGCCTGGTATCTATGGGTATGCAGATGACAGCACAGTTGTAGAGAGATACCTGCCGGGTGCTCGGGCTAGTAGGGAATCAATCCGGTCCGAAATAGAGGCCATGGTTGAGCGAACGAGTGTTGCGCTGCAGGCAGTCTCCGAATGGGGCAATGCCAATCTTGTAGCATTCAATGCCGCCAAAACACAGGCGTGTATTTTCACCGCCAAAAGGAGCCCGTTCACCTTGGCTCCTACTTTTCGGAATGCGTCCTTGGAGTGTTCCGACCGCCTTCAGCTTTTGGGAGTTGAGATTTCCACGGACCTTATCTTTGGGCGGTTCATTGAGTCCAAGGCTAAGGTGGCTGCCAGGAAACTTGGCGTTATCGCAAAGGTCCGGCAGTACTTCACACCTGGGCAGCTTCTAATGTTATACAAAGCACAGGTCCGTTCGTGTGTGGAGTACTGCAGCCACATTTGGGCTGGTGCTGCCAAGTGTCACCTGGCCACTTTGGATTCAATGGAGAGACGTGCAAAGAGGCTGATTGGTGACCTTGATCTAACTCGAGTTGGTCTCCAAAGCCTAGAGCACAGGCGTAGAGTAGCCAGCCTTTCGGTGTTCTATAGGATGCATTTCGGGGAGTGTGCGAGGGAATTGCATGATTTAATTCCCCCATCTCCGTTCCACCAGCGGACGACCTGTCGTACGGCTGGTTTCCACCCTTACGTTGTTAACACCACTACGATCCGGACGAAGCGTTTCGCCTCCTCCTTTATACTGCGTACATCGAGGGATTGGAACAATTTGCCAGCGGCGGTGTTTCCGTCGGACTACAATTTGAGTGTCTTCAAGGCTAGAGTGAATAGGATCTTAATAAACTAGTGCGCTTTACCATCAACGATTGCGTCACTGCTTACCATCAGGCAGGATTGCGGTCAAGCGCTAGTTTATAATATATATATAAAAAAAAAATAAAAAAAACGTTGTCTAAAAGAGCGGGCTCGACCTGACCTACAAGTAATTGTTCCGGACCTGGCTGTTTGTGTATGTGAATTTATATGTTTGTAAACGCACCCACGATACAAAAGAAATTCCTAGTGGGGGGAAAGATTTAAAAAATATTACCAGTATGAGGTTGTTAATCTTCTCGATGTCTTCTTTTGGGATGAGCGTGGCGTCTTCAAAGTCTTCCATGTGTCCAGTAGTTATGATCTCCACCTGTCCCGCTGGTAGCACTAGCTAGTAAAGGACAGAAAACTTCATCATCATCATCATCATCAGCCCCTACTCGTCCACTGCTGGACATAGGCCTCCTTCATGGCACGCCAACAAGCTCGATCCTGAGCAGTTCTCCGCCAGCCACTACCAGCCACCTTTTTGATGTCGTCGCTCCATCTCGGCCAAGGGCGTCCCACGCTACGTTTGCCGAGACGTGGTCTGCACTCGAGGTCTCGTTTACCCCAACGGTTGTCGGAAAACTTAAAACTTATGTTTAGAAAAACTAGAAGGCTTAAAGATTGCATATAATTTTCATGGCCGCAGAAATATTTAGTACCATCTAGCATGATTCTAACTTGTGCGTAATTGGTTATCAACCTGGGTTTACCTAATCCAATACCTGAATAGTTTTGTTCCTGGCTTCTAGTTCAACTACCTCACGATGGCGCACTACTTTGGCCTGGCAAGCAGAGAGGCGAGTACGCCGAGCCTGGATCGCCTTAGTCCATACGCCATTGGCATGTTCCACGTACGCCATGTCTTGGATCACTGCTTTCATCTGTGGAAAATGTTCATATCAACATTCTCCATTCCTTTTCCTAAATAAATTCTCCTGCAGACCCATACCTACATCCCTTTTAACCTTCATCACAGTAGTCTTTTTCATTGTATATTCTTTTACGCATACAAACCACGAATAGTCTATCGTTTCTTCTACTTTTATAACTTTCATTCGTAGTAAAAACTTTTTTATTTCCTCCGCATCAGAAGGTCTTACGGTCATAAAACTGGCATACATGCCACTTCTTGATCACCGGTCACCACCACCACTTTATCGGATAGATCTTTAAAATTTCATTTAATTAAAAATAAACATTGGACCTACCCTAATCTCGTTCTCAATTTTGGCTCTTCTCAGCCTGCACATGGTGGCCCACAAATGTTCGTCTAACACTGTTGGCATATTGCTGATCTGGTCCAGCTGTTCCACTCTAAATTACAGAATGTAGTGGTTAGGTTCTCGTCTGGCGAACGCGCGGCCGATGCACAGCATGTGTATGTCACTTAGTGAAGGTCGTGGGAATTTGCATGATATGAGAAGCGAAGGAACGGTTGTCATAGCAATGCTTGCGTTAGGACTATGTCAAGCAGCGGACATCTTGTATCAGTTAACTGTGCACCTCGCTCTGTGACGTCATTCGGACGGCACCGTTTGCACAAAATTAGAATTACGATTAAAAAAAAAAAAATTGATATTTTTTTTTTATGTTAATAAAAGGTTGTTTTGATGATAAAAAATCATAATACTACATTTTTCTCATGACGTTTTGCAATTAAATTGATACTGTATATGGACTAAAATATAATGTTGGTGCAACCAACAGGCTTCATTTACGCGTCGAAAATGTAAAAAACAAATACAAAGTTAATAAAAAAAAACCTAACAAAGCAAAAACTCCACAGAAACAGTAATAACAACAGGGGATTTAAACTGTATTTAGACAATTGTAACAAAGATGCTATCGCTACCAAGCGCTTACGGCAAATGCGGGGCCTCGCGCGGGTTAGCGGGAGTGAGGTCGCATTCCAGTGAGGTGCACAGTTAACTCGCGCGAGTAGTAGCTGAATGGTGGTAATGAAGCTGGCTCACCCCTTGAAGTAGTCGATGCAGTCGACGTGCAGTAAGGCGGGCCGCACGCCGCTCCCGACGGCGCCGGCCAACTCCGTCAGCACCACCGGGATCATCGTCACGCGCTGGTGCCACTTGGGGCGCTTTCTGGTGACAATACAATATGCATATCGCTCTACAGGTATTCATTTTCAAAGGGTTTTTTATGATTCATAAAAATCGTGTAGTATCCATTAGCCAGCATATCCAGAGTGCAATCAGCAGGATGAAAGTAAAGCTTGATTGCACTGAGAGAATCGGATCCGAGAACTGGACTCTGAAAATATGTATGCACATAGCTACAAAATAACCAACTACAACAACGGCAACTAGGCGATGCACGACTAGATCCTGGACCCGAAGGTTTTTTTTGTAATTTTGCATCAGTTGCAAGGTTATGTGCTCAAAATTATTGAAAAGTGTGTTCTACTGCGCTTCAAAATAGGTAACTAGTTTCCTCATTCAGACTGATCAATTACTTTGACCTTACTTGAAGAACTTATAGGCCTGCTCAATGATGATCGACGACATGTCAGCGAAGTGATTTTTAAAGGTCTTCTCCATCTGTCTGTCCTTTGCTACGAGGATATCATACGTGCTTTGGCACTCCACACTTTGCCCCTGTATCTCTAGGATTTCTGCATTCAATACTGCCAGCTGTCGCTCATAGAGAGCTATTTCGTCCCTGCAGATATAGAAATAGGTTTTAATTGAGAGATACGTCATGGGACAATCAATCAAAGAGAGGTTTAGGAGAAAGTTAGTAATAATGCATGCTTTGATTTGTTTAAAACTTGATTGCTTAACAATATGAACTTCAGGGTAGTGAAAATAAGTGAGAAGGCAAAGAAGGGAAAGGTTTCGCCGGTAATAAATTACGGTACAACGCTGACGCCAACCCAACAGAGAGGACCCTAAAGACTTTGCAATTACCAGTAAAGTAAACGACTATATCTACACAGCTAATAGTTCAACTGCTCAACTAACCTTATTTCCTCTATTATCTCCGACTTTTCAATCCGGTCCAGGTTAGTTCTGCGTAAGCGCATAAGGTTAAGATTCTCTTGACCGATAACGGAGTCCACCTTAATCTTTAACAGCCAGGTATCCCTTACCTGTAACAATAGCAAAACTCTTGGAGCTGATGACCAAGCCACCATCAACTATTTTTACTGGAGGTAAAAACCTGACGTCCAAAAACAAACAGACTGCCTGAAATCATGGACGAATTCGGAGGCAAAAGGTGGAAAGATAAGTAGATGTTTAATTAAAAGAACTCACTTCTTCACAGCATGCAGTTCATGAGGTACTGTCACCGGCAGTTAAATTACTATGACTAGCACACTACTTGCAAATGCATTGGAGTTAAATAGGAATGCTTTTATGATAAAGGTCCTGCATCACGCAAGCAGAGTTCACCGCGCGACTACCTTATAGAAATAGGTCCTGATATCAATATTGTCAGACAGGATGAGTAACACTCTGTTCTTTAAAAAGTACAGACGATTTGATGTGCAGTCGTCTGTAATTTACTGTAGCTGTAGTTACTACAAAATGTCGGATTTTTTAATTGGATTTTCAACGTTATCAGTAAAGTCTAAAGCTCAAGGTTGATTGGAAATATTCGACAGTTTCGGGTAGACGGATTTTGGACTTAAAGATTAAGAGGTTTGTTAGTGACTTTATAATTAAACCAATAAATTCTTGATTTACTGAGGGGCAATTCTCGTAATTTTAGGAATATTTTCAGTCAAATCAAATCAAATCAAATCATTTATTTGTTAACACAGGTAAATATTTACAGATCTTACATAGAATAACGCGCTGTGTTATGCCAGTAGGCGTACAAAAATATAGTGTCCATGTGGCTCATCATAACAAAATTTGAAGCAATAAGAATATACTTTTACTTTTATTTTTTTTAATTACTCTTTCAATTAAAGTGACAGGCCCAGATGAGGAACAATTTCTCATTAATTTAATGTAAAAAAAAATCTAAGTCAAAATAATCAAAATCATCAATATAAAATCATGCATAATTACTATTTAAATTAAAATGTCAGAACCAAATGAGGAATTATTTCTTATTACATAAATGTCAAAAAAAAAAAACTTAGGTCATAATAATTAAAATGACAAAAAAAATACATCATCAATATTATAATTCAAAAGTATAATAATTAGGTATATACAATATTATTATACAATATTCTTTACATTGAGCCATCATTCAAGAATTCGTCTAACGTGTAATAACATTTTTCAATAAGTAATTTATTAAGTGCGTGTTTAAATTGTATCAGTGGCATATCTTTAATGTCATTAGGTATTTTGTTATAAATTTTTGGAGCGTTGCCAAGAAAACTTTTACGCATTAGAGCTGTCTTACATTTTACATTGCATAGTTTATGAAAATATTGGGTACGTAATGGATTTTTTCTGACTTTAGATAAACTGGCGAATAAATGCAGGTTCTTCTTAACAAATAATGCCGTTTCCAGTATGTACATTGCTGGCAGTGTCAATATTTTTAGTTTCTTAAAGTGTGGAATACAGCTGTCTGTAGTTTTTAAACCACACATAGATCTCACACAGCGTTTCTGCATCCTAAATACAACCTCCCTATTAACTGACTGCCCCCAGAACATAATTCCGTATCGTAAAACAGAAGCTATCTGACCGTGGTAGGCTGTGAGCAATGTCTCAATGTTAACCTTTTTTGATAATTGAAATAGCGCATACGACGACCTACCCAATCGTTTACATACACTGTCGGTATGAGAATTCCATGTCAATTTATTATCAATAATGATTCCCAAAAACTTAGCATTATGAACTTCCTGTATTTTATAATCTTTATAATGGATATTAAGTTCATTATTTTTGCAACGTTGATGATATTGCATGATGCTGGTTTTAGTTAGATTAATTTTCAAGTTATTGTCATCAAGCCAGTTTATTATTTTACTTAGAGATTCATTAATGTCATTTGCATAATTATTTATGTCATTGCATTCTATTATTGCGGTGCTGTCATCAGCAAAGAGAACCATCTTATGCTTAATTATTTTTGGGAGATCATTAACGTATATCAAAAAAAGCAGTGGTGCCAATACGCCACCTTGGGGCACGCCATATTTTATATATCTTTGTTTTGAGATATGCACTTTTTCTAATTTAGTTTTAGTACATAATCGCGAGACTTCGGTCCATTGAACTTGTAATGTATGTTATAAGTAGGTAGTGTTCTATAATGTGTTTACATTGTACCCTCAACATTACGTGTGTATCGATCGCTGTCTTCTTAATAAACGGTTCGCCAGTCGACCATATACAGCATTCAATGAAGTCGTGTTATTTCCCCAAAACCCCCTATATACAATATTTGGCGACGAGTCGGACCATAGCGTGTTATTCTGCGTTTAATACAAGATGCCTTTGGGAAAATTGGAAGTTTTTGACGTCGAAAGTGATAATTGGACCTTGTATATTGAACGGTTGGAGCAGTACTTTATAGTAAATGATGTAAAAGTGGATTTAAAAGTGCCAACATTGATAACGATCATGGGAAGTGCGTGTTACGAGTTATTAGTCACATTATGTACGCCGAAGAAGCCTTCTACATTAAAATTTGATGAGATTGTTACAATACTGCAAAGTCATCTTCAACCGAAACCAAATGTACTGGCCGAGAGATTTAAATTCAGGCAAAGAAAACAGTGGAAAGGGGAGAATATCGCAACTTATGTAGCTGAACTGAAAAAGTTGACGAAGTTCTGTGATTTTGGGGAAGCTCTGGATAATAATCTCAGGGATCAATTTGTCTGCGGTATAGAAAATGACGTCATTCGGCAACGCTTGTTCGAGGGAGAGGTACCGGCGTTCAGCAAGGCGCTCCAGTTGGCAGTGGCGATGGAGACGGCGGAGTTTGACGCGGCGATGGTAGAACCTCGGGCTCGGGACCGCGGTCAATGCAGTGACCTCAGAGACGCGGCGCAAGGGTCAGCAGCGGCGCACTATGTTGGCGCGGCCGGGCGAGGCAGCGGACGGTCAGGGGCTCGCGGCCGTCGGTCAGCGGAACATAACCCGCGGCAGGACACAAAGTGCGCACCAGCGGTGAGTCAGCGCGGTGCACGAGCGGCGCCGGCCGAGTCGAGGCGAACGCAACCGGCGGCAAGTCCGTGTGTCGCTTGTGGAGCATACCACGATACGAGTATGTGCCGTTTTAGGAGATATATGTGCCGTGTGTGTAATCTGGAAGGTCATTTAAAGAGGATGTGTCCTAGACTGAAAATGGACAGAGACCTTATGTGGACACAAGTGAGGGACGAGGGGAAGGAGTCAGCTGGTAATAATTATTATTTCGATAACCTAGAACAGGTAAATTTAAATGTACTTCAATTAGATAATTCGGTGAAATATAAACCATATTATATTGACGTCATAATAGATAAAAAAAATATTTGTATGGAGGTAGATACAGGTAGTAGAATTTCTTGTGTAAGTTACGAGTTTTATAAAAAAAAATTAAGTACCCTGCCTTTAATGACGTCCAACTTAGTACTTAACTATTATACCGGCGAAAAGGTGTATCCACGGGGCAAAATTAAACCCTATGTACGGTTTGGTGATACTTGCAAAGAGTTAGATTTATTTGTAATAGACCACGGTAAAGAGCCGTTATTGGGTCGAGAATGGCTATACGATTTGAAAATAAAGTTAGAAGTTATTGATAAACTCAATCAACAATGTATAAATAATATGACTAGTACTAAAGTTTTTAATATTGATGAATTACGTTGTAGATACTCTGAGGTGTTTTCTGACGGTCTCGGCTGTTTTACTGGTGGTGAAGTGAGTTTGCGTGTACGGCCTGACGCAAGGCCGATATATTTGCGAGCGCGACCACTCGCGTACGCGCTGCGGGAGCGTGTGGAGCAAGCGCTGGATCAGCTGGAGAGGGACGGTATCATCACACCTGTTGAGACATCGGACTGGGCGACCCCGGTCGTACCAGTCATTAAGAAAGACGGCTCGCTACGGTTGTGCGGTGACTATAAACTTACGTTAAATAAATGTTTAGAGGTTGACCGTTTTCCCCTACCTAGAATAGATGATTTATTAAGTAAATTACATTCAGGGCATAAATATACCAAAATTGATTTATCTCAAGCATACGCACAATTTTGTCTGGATGAACAATCGAAATTATATACCGTAATTAATACACACCGGGGATTATATAAATACAATCGTTTGATATATGGTTTGTCATCAAGTCCGGGGATATTTCAAAGAAAGATAGAACAAATATTTGAAGGTATGCCTAGGGTAGGAGTTTTTCTTGATGATGTCATTTTGACAGGCCGGGACGAGGCAGAACATATGGATACTTTGTTTAAAGTTTTTGATAGATTACAGCGGTACGGGTTAAAGGTTAAGAAAGAGAAATGTACGTTTTTTGCGGATGAGGTATCTTATTTAGGGTTCATAATTAGTAAAGATGGAGTAAAGACATGCCCAGGTAAAGTAGAAGCTATAAAAAAGGTACCTATACCGTCCAATGTATCTGAACTTAGATCGTTCTTGGGTATGGTTATGTACTACGCCAAGTTTGTTAGGAATATTAGTATGAGGCTAACCCCCCTTTACGAGTTACTAAGGAAAGATAGTAAGTTTGTTTGGACAAAAGATTGTACGGAAGTTTTCAACAGCATTAAAGATCTGTTGTCTTCTAGTGAGGTGCTCGCGCATTATGATCCGCGTAACGCTGACGACGGATGCGAGTGCGCAGGGGGTGGGAGCGGTCATAGCTCATGTGTGGCCCGATGGAACCGAGCGTCCGATTGCTTACGCATCGCGGGTTTTAAACGCATCCGAAGCAAACTACTCGCAGATTCAAAGGGAGGCGCTAGCTATTATTTTTGGAGTAAGGAAGTTCCATCAGTATTTATATGGGCGAGAATTTGTTCTCAAGACGGACCACAAACCACTTGTTTCTATTTTTGGGGATAAAACAGGCATCCCAACGATGGCAGCAAGTAGGCTACAAAGGTGGGCGGTAATCCTCTCTGGTTATCAGTATCAAATTCAATACGTACCTACCGATAAGAATGGTGCAGATGCGTTATCTAGGCTGCCAGTGGGTACAAGGAACAAAGAACAGAACGAAGTCACGTATATAAATTTCGTACAGGATTTTTTACCGATAACCAGTGAAGATGTCAGTAAACTGGGGAATACGGATAGTGTTTTGAGAAAAGTAATGATATATATAAGGTCAGGTTGGCCTAGCTCTTGTCCCGATGCGGAGCTGCAAGCTTATTTTGTTAGAAGGAATGAGTTGTACGTCGAATCGGGATGTGTAATGTGGGGCTATAGAGTTGTAATACCAACGGAATTGCGAAGTTTTATATTAAAAGAGTTACATATCAGTCACATGGGCATTGTTAAAATGAAATCAATGGCTCGTAGTTACGTTTGGTGGCCTGGTATCGATGTTGACATTGAACGCGTATGTCAGGAATGCAATACATGTCGGTTGGAAGCTCCAGCTCCACCGAAAGCACCCCCTCAACCCTGGCCCTATATTTCAGAGCCGTGGAGTAGGTTACACGTGGATTTCCTAGGCCCTTTTCAGGGTAAGACGTTTTTTATCATAGTGGATTCGTCGACTAAATGGATCGAAGCTTTTGAAATGAAAAGAACGACCGGAAAGGAAGTTCTTAAGGTATTAAGGGATGTATTAGCTCGGTTTGGATTACCAAAAGAGATAGTATCGGACAACGGACCTCCTTTTACCGGTGTTGAAGTAGCAGAATTTATGCGTGTTAACGGTATTAAACATATTTTTACACCTGTTTATCACCCTGCATCGAATGGAGCTGCAGAGAATGCCGTTAAAATTTGTAAAAAAGCATTAAAAAAGGCTTTTAGGGACGGCATAGAGGTTGATACGGCTTTGAAGTCGTACCTATTGATGTATAGGAATACCGTGCATAGCACGACAGGAGAGTCACCTTCGAGGTTACTGCAGCATAGAACGTTAAGGTCTCGCCTAGATCTGTTGAATATTAACAATAAGGTGCAAGGCGTGAAACAAAAAGTAGAAGAGGCTCAACAGAAACAGGTCAAAAGCGCGGGTGGTATAATGCGTGCGTTAGATATAGGGGATGACGTATGGGTTCGAGGTTTTGGAGGGGAGGATAAGTGGATTAGAGGTAAAATTGACAGGAACTTAGGATCTCGTTATTACTTAGTTAGTAGGGAAAATGGTCCACCTTTAAAAAGACATATAGATCAAATTTGGAGAAAGTCTCCACGGTCTATGTTAACCTGTCCACTCCCAACTGCCGTTGGTGAACCTGATAATGGAGTAAGTTCACGGATACCATCACCGCCACCAGCAACAGCATCCGAGACCCGAAGCAAACGTATAAGGAAACCGGTCATAAGGTACCAGCCATGAATAATATACTTAGTTGTATATGAGCAGTTTAGAATAAGTGGTAGGGTGTAATGTATGTTATAAGTAGGTAGTGTTCTATAATGTGTTTACATTGTACCCTCAACATTACGTGTGTATCGATCGCTGTCTTCTTAATAAACGGTTCGCCAGTCGACCATATACAGCATTCAATGAAGTCGTGTTATTTCCCCAAGACCCCCTATATACAATAGAACTCTATCAGTTAAATATGATTGTATCAATTTTAGGATATTTCCCCGTACACCGTAGCCATATAACTTTTGTAATAATATCTTATGGTCAACATAGTCGAAAGCCTTCGTCATATCAGTAAATATAGTACAAATTGGATTCTTTTTGTCAACTGATGTCACAATGTTATTGATTAAGTCAAATATTGCCGAGTTAATATTTATGTTTTTACGAAAACCTTTCTGTTCATTGCAAAACAAGTTGTATTTTTCAAAATATGCATATAAGGAGTTGTATATAACTTTCTCAAATATTTTTGAAAACACTGAAATCTTTGCAATGGGTCTGTAGTTTTTCATATCCGTTTTTTCTCCTTTTTTAAATAAAGGTTTAATAATAACTTTTTTTAAGCTGTTAGGAAATATACCATCAACAATACAGAGATTGATAATATGAGTCAATGGCAGTGCTATATCTTCTTTAACATATTTTAGGACCCTCGTACTAACGCCATCATAACCAACGGTATTTGTGTTTTTAAGGTCAGTGATTATTTTTATGATGTCATCATTCGAGACTGGTGACATAAATAAAGATTGAGAAGAAAGATTATCAAAAACTTTACCATCAGTCTTATTAGAATTTATATTATTTTCAATTGTGTCAATATAGTAATTATTAAATTCATTAGCAATGTCAATGGGTCGTGTAAAAGTCAAGTTATCTCTGATTATAGTCATAATTTGTTCCTGTGGTAAGCACGTTTTAGATTTATTAATGACTTGCCAAGCGGCTTTAGATTTATTCTGAGAAGAACTTATGAAATAATTGTTTTGAGCTTTCTGAGTCAGTTTTATAATTTTTTTGTAAAGCGTAGAATATTTTTTAAATTTATTTTTATTTGTTAAGCTAGGGTCTACTCGATAGTTCCAAAGCAATTTTCTTTGTTTCTGGCTACATATCTTTATCCCTCGGGATATCCACTTAATTTTCCTGTTTGATCTGATTTTTATTATTTTTTCAGGAAAGCATAATTTATATAATAATATAAAATCTTTCATGAAGACTTCAAATGAAACGTTTGCCTCTTTAGCATCAAGAACTTCTATGAAAGATAAACAGCCTAGGAGATTTTTAAATTTAACCAAATTATCGAGAGAATAGTCTTGTTTTTTACATTTCCAAAATTGTAGTTTGCAAGTTTTTCTTATAGGTACTTTCAGTATTTGTGATGTATGATCCGAAAGAGCTAAATCTATGATATCAGCTTTACAGCCCCTTTGATAACTATGTGCAAAATTATCGATACAGGTATTACTTCTGAGTCTTGTCGGTTGGTGAAGTGCTAGTTTTAAATTATATTGTAATAGAAAGTATTCAAATTCTAGAGTAATCTTGTTTTTCTTTATTACATCTATGTTAAAATCTCCTGCTAGAATTATGTTTTTATTTGTCCCATAACAAAGCTTTTTGAGTATGTTATCTAATTTTTCATAAAATAATATATAATTATGCTTCGGTACCCTGTATATAGAAATAATTATAATGTTATACGATATAAGTTCGAGAGCGCAACATTCAACTACTCCTGAAATCGATTGTTTAGCTACGTCAGTTAATATTCGACATTGCAGTCCTTTTCTGACAAAGATACATGTACCTCCTCGTTTCGAATTTCTTGAATAGTAAGAAGCCAGATAAAAAATGGGTATATATATTAAATCCTCATCGCCAGAGTTCATAAAATGCTCCGTAATGCAGATAACGTCTACAGTCGTTCCCTTATTGAATAATTCTACCAGTTCAACTAAAAGTGTATCGGATTTGTTCACTAGACCTGCGATATTTTGATGCATAATATGAAGATAATTATAGAAAAAACTGACAGTCATCAGATGTCTGTGGAACCAGTAAAGAATCCATTTTATTTTTCCGGAAAAAGTCAATCTCCAGGGATGCAGCATTCCGACGAATTAAGTCTAAAATGAGATCCTGGAGATCGGATACAATAATATTTAAGCCTTTATTGTTTAGGACACCATAGCGATAGCTATATGTATCAGAGGTATACGGCAGATTTAAATTTGAGTCTAGGATAAGTGCATAATTATATGTTTCTGCATCCATCCAAAGTAGGTTATTAAACGTATCAATTCGGCTGTTATACATTAAATTACTGTTAACCATATATCTGAATGTTGGTAGGCATATTATAAAATTTGTGTGTTGCAAATTAACTAGTTTTCCGCGTATAAATGAGACAAGTTCAATATAATTATGCGTTTTTCTAAAATGCACTTCACCAATATAAATAATACAGAAATCACATAATGTAAAGTTGAGTACTTTTTTTTTTTTGTCAGTCTGATCTCAATCTGTCAAAATGTCCTCGGATTTCCCTACATTTTGGCAAGTTTTTGACATTTGTTTGTGGCCGAAATGAGACCATGACTAGGTTTTGAACATTTTAAATTACGAGGATTGGGCTTCATGTAGGTACCTAAAGCATAATCAAGACAATTAGTCTACATTTTCTGGCGACTCAGGACGCGTCTTACCTTCTGGTTGAACTTGATGATGCCTTCGTTGAGCACCTGCGACAGCTTGGCGTACTCCGCATGAAGCATCTTACGGTACTTGTCCCGCTCCTCGTTGCGGAACCGAACCTTCGCTTCGTAGTCGAACACTTGCCGAAGATCGTCCTCGTTGAAGGCCTCTGGATCTTTTTCTAGCTAAATATTTACAGAACGGTTTTATAGTGGTCTAATTGAATATGGTGAAATAGAGATTTAACGAACAAATATAATACCCGTTCTATTTAGTTCTTATGCTACGTCACAGTTTACTATTCAATTTAGAGACGTTATAATTCGTTAATAGCGTTGTTAAATTGCATTGAAAAGGACACAAATTTTAATTTGATTGAGTAGGTACAAATGTTTAAACCTGTGTTTCAGGCTATGTGTCTGAGTGATGTTGTGATATGTGATTGTGATGTAGTGATTATTGACTGTTATTCCTACAAAGAACCTTGCAAGGGCTAAATAAAACTATTTTCTATAAAGCACCACTCCAAAGATTCTCCATCTTTTGCTATGAGATCAAGATGTAACTATTAAAAAATTAAAATAAAGAAACATCGTTTAAATCTAAAATTCATTGCAAGCCCTCGGTCTTTAGGAACCTAGTCTCTTTGGATCGATCACACACAGATGTTTGACAGCAGATTTTACTGATCTAGTCAATATATCTATATTTAAATAAGTAGTGATGTTATCAGACCATGCACAGCGGCATAGGGATGGGCTTCTTGATCTCCTCGTGCCACAGCTTCTCAAGCACGCCATCCATCATGTCCATGAGCGCTCTCTCTCGGAAGTCGTCCTTCGGTCCTGGATCCGGGGGGATGATCACGATCTGACTCGGGCTTACGTACGGCTCGATTGAACACTGAGTAGAGAATATTAACAATAGGTTAAAGACATAAAGCCCTGTTTTCTTTTCTTTTAGAGATGTACTTCGTTTATCGATTATTCGCATGCATTGCATATCTTAGCTTCGATCAGAGTTTTATTTTGTCGAAACTTATCATTATTAGATTGAATATAAGATCTCTGTTTATATAGTTAGTGTCTCTGTTTATAGAGTTTTTATAGTTAGTGAAAAAAATAATCATTTTAACTTTATTTTACGAGATAAAAAATAATGAAATAATGCAAAAAAAATTTAAGGGAATTGGGTCAATAAAATTGTGTTTATATAAATGGCCTATTCTGGAGCATCATCTGTCCTCATTCTACCTATCTGTCTGTCTGAAATCAGTATACACGGCTAAAACGACTATACGGCATATCAAGCATTCATTTTCACTTTTAGCTGAACTCGCCGTCTGTAGGTTTTTCGTAAAATCAGAAGTCAGGTTATATTGGTTATGTGGAGATTGATGTATCGCCATGTGTACTTATCATCTTCTGTAACATTCTTTAGATCACGTCCTTTCATGATCATCATCATCGTGATAATTAAGCAGCATGCAAAGGTACTTTTCGTATCCTATGATAACACCTACCTCCTCAGGCTCTACTTTAATAAGCTTCTGCACATATTCTTCTTGCCTCCACTGAGGGTCAGTGATCTCAATTTTCAGATGATGAAAGCTGCCCCGTAGGTCAGACAATTTGTTCAATTCTGAAAGGCCATAATATATTTTAATCAATAGTGAAAGGAAAATAATAGATATTACGTTTATTGACACAAAATAATAAACACGTCATAAGTCTTCGTTTCTATATCCTATTCATTGGCATTACTAATTTTTTATCTCTATATAACTTGTCGTAGGTTCGAACCAATCTTCAGGACCCGAGGTGGCAGCGCATTGTTCCACGCGTGCCATTCTTAGACGTCACAGGGGGACCTCACTCCCTCTCTGACCCGAGGAGGTCCAGGTTGCGGAAGTAGTGTTCACTCTCGCAACCCCCGGTGTAGGTGTGAACACCAGTGTGGTTTTTAGTCATTAATAGTCTGACAGACCCCGTCGCCCGCCCCAGGGCGGCGGACATCCATGAGAATGACGTTTGGAACCAAAAAAAAAAAATAAAAGTTTCGAACCCCATCTTTCATCATCATCATCATTTCATCCGAACGACGTCCACTGCTAGACATAGGCCTCCCCCAAGGTTCTCCACGACGACCGGTCCTCCGCCTCTCGCTAGATGCGGGGTGCACAACTGCACACTTTACTTTGTGTATATTATTTCATCACCACAGCTCTCAAAAACGGTGAAGGAAAACATCGTGAGGAAACCGGCATGTCCTGGCAAAAACTTCTAAGACATGTGACATTTACCAACCCGCACTGAACCCGCTCACTTTCACTGCAAGGAGCCTTGTGTCCCACGAGTGGGAACAACATAAGCTGATTATGTATGTTATGTATCATCATCATCATCAACAACCTTTTTATAGTCCCACTGCTGGGCACAGGCCTCCTGTCATGCTGAGAAGGATTGAGCGTAATCACCACGCTTGCTCAATGCGGGTTAGCGACCTCAGACTAAGTCCAGATTTCTTCAAGATGTTTTCCTTCACCTTGTAATCAGTCATTGGTGTCCAAGGTGAAAAGTACATATAACTTGGAAAAGTTATATTGGTACTTGCCTGACATGGAATCGAACCCGAACACTCATACTTGAGAGGTTGGTGTTTTAACCACTAGGCCACCACGACTGTACATGTATCACGACTTACGTTTAGGTTATGTAAAACTATTTCTTAAATGTTCAATTTTATTTGCATGTGACAACGTGATTCCTATGGCTATTTGTTCGTTGGATATAGTTAAAATTGTTCTAATAGATGTAATGTGTCCTCGTATTCATTCTCCTCTTGACTCTCATTCCGTCTTATAGGTGTATTAAAGTAACACTTTGAATTCAACCAACCACATGAAACAAAATACCTTCAACGATGAAGCGTAGCCTGTTGTTTCTCTCACAAACGAGGCCCACCTCCCGCTTCTTCAAGAGAAACATCTCGTCAAATTGTTTGTTGAACCAAAGCCGCATGTTCTGGGTGTTCAGCTGCAAAAGGATTCTGGTTAGAAGTTTCGAACGTGTCCGCTGAACCTTTTCCCATCTACATTGGGGTTGGCTACCACTTTTACCAGATATAGCTAACTATCAGTATTTTACATTGAGTGTACTATATTACCTCCACAGCATAATAACCGAGTAATACGATTACCCTTAGTAAGAATGATTGTCAGAAGTACGGGCTTCTGATTGCCCTAACGACTGTCAAAGAAGCATCCTGCATGCACGGGATGCAAGGGCATCGTTACGTTTTCATAACATAGGTTACCGGCAGAAGTTACCACTCACCAAACAAAGTCTTGCCGCCAAGCGATTCGTCGTGTTCCGACATGATGTATGGTGAAGCCGTACGGGTCTGAGCAGTAATTGTGTTGCGATGTGTGCCGGGTACGATGCGCCAAATGTTGTTCCGTCGGAAGTTTGGTCGTGGAGGGTCTCCAGATCAATCTCCCTCTGGCGCAACATCGTTGATCGTATTTTTGGGTTTAACATTACTTCACCTCGCCAACTGCCGTCTTTCTTCCTATTTACTTCCATCACTGCTTACCATCGAGCGGGATTGCGGTCAAGTACTAGTTTATAATTATACAAAAAAATAACGGTACTATTACGAACCTTAAAAACTTACTTTGACAATATCGTAGAGCCAGTTCATCTGCAGGAAGCTAAAGGCCTCCATCTGCGGGATCATGTACTTGGGAATGGACACGAAGCGATGCGCGCTGGAGCCCGACAGTACGTAGGGCTCCCCCATCTCGACGGAGGCGCTCTCCTCGTCGTCATTCTCTACACTGCGTCGTACTTCTCGGATGGACCCGCCGGGAGGCGATGGTGGGTCCACTTGGCTGCTGGACCTGACCCGTGATTTACAGTCATTTTATTAAACATAAGTACCTAATATTTTTTATTGTTTCAAAAACATTCTTACATACCTACATTCGCGATATAACGAATAATGTTCATAAATATGTTACAAGTACCTCGGTTGGAACAGTTAACAATAGATTATATGAATGATGTCAATATATCACAATTTCTGACAAACACGTGCACTGACGGAACAGGTCCTCTCAATCTGTGTGGTTCAATCTTCAAAAGACTCCGGCATCGATTCTACAGACAGCACAGGCAGCACCTCAAACCACTACAATCTGTCAAATTCCTTTGTTAGATTTTCAACTTTATCTCTAAAGCATTGAGGCTCAAGATTGATTGGGAACCTTTGACAGTTTCGGGTAGCTTGACCTGCTGTCGTCCGTACATGGTCTTCTTATGATATGACTAAGATGAAACCTAGACTTTAAAAAGCGAACTTATCTAATTAAAAAAAAATATTATGAACGCGTAAAAATGTTTATACAAGCCTACTTTCCTACTTTTTTACTTTAAAATAAATCCATACTAATATTTAATTATAATTGCGAAAGTATCTCTGTCTGTCTGTCCGGCTTTCACGCCAAAACTACTGAATTTCATTACAAGAAAGAAACAAATTTCATTACAATCGGATGAAATTTGATACACATATAGTCTAGAGCCTGAGAAAGAACAAAGGCTATAAAACATCCCGCTATAACCAATAGGAGCAGGGAAGGACAAAAAATGTTGCGGAAACGGGAGCAAACGCGGATGTACTACGTATTGCTCCTATTATTTTAACAGGCGCTTATTTTATATCAACTGAGCTCATTCGGCTAGAAGGTTACGCGGGTGAAACCGCGGGGCACAGCTATTTATATACATAAGCAATATCAACCAGCAGAAAGACTATCTCGGAATAACTTCAGTCATGTCTTGTGAGTGTTCCACCTAGGGTCTGAACAGTAGCTTTGGTGTCTGAAATGACTTTATTCAGCTGTAAATATAGCATCAGAACAACAATCTAAAATACTAACCGCTGCGTAGTAGCAGCATCAGGCGCAGCTTTAGCCGGTTCATCAAGTGAGTGCTCCAGCCAGGGACGGAACAGGTCTTGGTCGTTGTCCATCTCAAATCCACGGAGGGCTTCGATCTGCTGCAGTTCCGGCCACGTGGCTCGGTGCGTTGGTATAATTGGGAAGTTTTCCACCTAAAGAACATCACACTGTCTTGGGCATGGTCTCGGATCCTATGATCCAGAGCAATAAAAACCTTTAACTTTACTTTTGTGCCTAGGTATCATTTGAGATGAAAGCCACCAGTCTAAGGAGCTGTTGTAACATACGGAAATTAATTTACGTGGCTGTTAAGTAGTGCCAAATAATTGTATGAAAATCTTACTACCATTTTCTGTCTAAAAAAGTAAGCTGTTACAGCTATCTAAATTTAAAAAAAACAACAGAGACAAGCTTATTTCAAATTCAATGACTATTAACTTGATTTCAGAGTGATTAGCACTTTGGAAAAGTTAAAAAAATGGTTGAAGACCTAGCGTAAATTCAACTAGATGTAGGAAGTGGAAATGAAGTAGGAGTTATGTAATAGTAGTTTATGATACTGATACATAATGAGGGGTATTAAGCACGAGTGTGAGTTTAAAAAACGAGCGAAGCGAGTTTTTTAATAGTATCACACGAGTGTGTAATACCTAATTATGTACAGTTTCATACACTACTTTATCTAATCTCAGTGCATCTAACGCCAACGCAACACAATTCCATTTATTCAGTTTCATAATTGTAATATGCAAAATGTTAACAATTCTGCACCCTGCATCACAGCGCATGCGCCAAAGCGCGCGCAGCCACAGATAAAAAATGAAATAGTACTGTCTACATTGATATAATATTAAACAGATATGATATTTTGTACGCTTCAAGTTCAATGCGCTCTACCTTAATCTACCTTAGTTTAATATTATATCAATGGCTGTCTATGGTTTATACCGTAATGAAAAAAAATGTTATTATAACATTATTTTGTTAGAGAAATAATGTTTTAATTTAATTTTTTAATTTCGTTTCGATATACTATTGGTAAAATACGTCAATATAAACTCCTTTTTGGTTTTATAGTTTTTATTTTTTTGATATGAGAGTAGATAAAATTATTTTTCAACATGCGCGGGACACTCAGAAAGCTTTGAATTTGGAACGTAGCTATTATTAGTTATAAATAATCATATTTTTAAATATACTTCTATACTAATATAAAGCTGAAGAGTTTGTTTGTTTGTTTGTGTGCACTAATCTCAGAAACTACTGGTCCGATTTGAAAATTTCTTTTTGCGTTGGATAGCCCATTAATCCAGGAAGGCTTTAGGCTATATAACATCACGCTGCGAGCGGCTGCTAGTAAATTATAACTGGCCAGTTTCTTATACATAAAAACTTTTTGTCGCAATACTTTCTGAGTGACTGGGGTCTGCTATTTTTATACATTTGTCATTCCAACACGACTCCATTGTCATTGTGCTTAAAAATTCGTAATCTGCAAAATTTAAAATAATCGATCAATTACATCAGTCGTCTCTTAACGAAATGATGATAGAATGACATTGCCGTATCGGTATTGCTATTATTATAAAACCCGTTAGTAGAAATGATTTTCTAAAAACGACTACTCAATTTGAACATTTATTAATATGGAGTGGAGTGTCAGTGATTGACTACTAGAAAGTAATAACGACGCCTTTTGTTACTAAATTACGAAACTTGGCAAAATTGATCACTATAAGATCACTGATCAACCATTCTGCCACTATTGTAATAGCAGACTAGGACCCCTGATATTGCAAATAAGCGGGTACAGACTAACCTGAGCAGGAAAGTGAGCTTACACTTCATTATTCATTTATCTTTAGCATGTATTGTATTGTCCCCCTGCGGGTCAAGGGCCCCTTTCCCAGATTTGCCCTATTCTGTCTTTCTTCTTAGACTTTTCAATTAATAAAATAGTATAGATAAATATTACATGGTAGTGACTGTGTATGGCGAAGAGCTTGATCCGTGGTGAAAGCATGGTGTCCCAGCATGTCTGCTTGATCCACGCTGTCACTTTGTCCTGAGCGCGGATGCGGGCTTCGGTAGTCAAACGAATTTCCTCACGTTCCCTCTCGGCCTGGTGAGTTAAGCATTGATGGGTATATGTGGTAGACAGAGAATTGCATTGCACTGCATTGCTTTGCCTTTAGAGTGGGTATACCATGTAAGGTACCGATAGTCATAAACAGTCAGTTGTAAACAGAAGGTTAGTTCTCGTAATCCAAAACGTTTAAATTCTAGTCTCAACCTCATCGAGGGGACAAACAAAAGCTTGTCAAAATATAGGCTAATTTGAGGATTTTTTGATAGATCGAGACTGGACTGTGAACCTTTTTAAAATTTACAAAAATGCCCCTTTGTCTGAATCTTCATTACGAGACTCGATCGTCGATATCGAGCGCATTTGGCGCTCTCATTGGTTGAGAGTTCTTACAACCTTGAAGCGGGCCAATCGATGAGCCAAACGCCTTCGATATCGACAATCGAGTTTCGTAATGAAAACTCATACTAAGCCGATATGATGAAGTTGAGTAGTACTCACCTCCAAAGAAATCCTACCGTGACAGTATTTATTGTAGGGGCTAAACTGCAGTAAAGTCTGAGCTTTATAATACAGGTTGTGTTTGTATATTTCTTACGGCTCAAACAAAAACTATTGAATGAATTTCGATAAAATTTGCAAAATATTTTATGTAGAACACCTTTGGTTCTGGATTTATACCCCGATATTATAGAATAGGATCGGATAGGGCACAGCTACTAAATATTATATTAAAAACAAAAATAATCTTACCGCTTTGAGTCTCTCCTTCTTGGCTTCCTGATGCAGGTTGAACTCTGACAGCGAGAGCTGATGCAGCGGCCGCTCGTTAATGTTCTCCTCTAGCAGTTCGACCAGCTTCGCCTGTAGCACCGCGAACCCTTTGCGGATCTCCTCACGTTGATGCTTGTAGTCTATAGCTTCCTGGGCTATTCTTTTATCTTCTTGTATTTGAAGATAGTTTTCTGGGAAAATTACCAGATGGATAAGAACGTAAATGAGAAATAAGAAGTATGAAAGGATCGAAGCACGTGACATTCTTTAGTTTCAGAAAAGGATGCTCACCCCATCCTTTTTCAAGTAAAAGAAATTTCAACTTTATTTTAATTATTTAAGTTGATTTCAGAGTGACCTTTATTGCAAAAGATGTAAAAATGTTTGAAGATGTAATTTGACTTGTAGTGTAGGAATTGCGTTATGAATTGTGTTGAGAAGACATATTTTTCCAACAAACGGAGCAATGGATTAGCAATATGCTTCGAAATTGTTCTAATTGATAGTGATAGTGTTGAATATCTTATCCTAAAGTAAACAGAATGCGGCCATAAAAGGGACCGCGTTCTTCCGTCGACCGCCGAACGATGTGGCGAGCGCACTTCCTTTCGAACTGGCAAGCTAGCGAGTTATGGCCACGATCTTTTAACGGTCACAATTTTTTTTTTATACTTATATTCTAAACTAGCGCTTGACCGCAATCCTGCCTGATGGTAAGCAGTGACGCAATCGTTGATGGTAAAGCGCACTAGTTTATTAAGAGCCTATTCACTCTAACCTTGAAGACACTCAAATTGTAGTCCGTCGGAAACACCGCCGCTGGCAAATTGTTCCAGTCCCTCGATGTACGCGGTATAAAGGAGGAGGCGAAACGCTTCGTCCGGATCGTAGTGATGTTAACAATGTAAGGGTGGAAACCAGCCGTACGACGGGTCGTCCGATGGTGGAACGGAGATGGGGGAATCAAATCATGCAATTCCCTCGCACACTCCCCAAAATGCATCCTATAGAACACCGAAAGGCTGGCTACTCTACGCCTGTGCTTTAGGGACCTTTGGGGACCTTTTATTTTCTTAGGCTTTGGAGACCAAGTCGAGTTAGATCAGGGTCACCAATCAGCCTCAATTTAATTAGTTTTAAATATTTAAAGTAACCCCCGAGGGAATTAGGCCTAAAAATTCAAAATTAATAAAGTTGGGAGTCTGCCAGTGAATTGTGTCGACATGCGCCTTCTCGTGATCTTCACATCTGAAGGAAATGAAATGAAATGAAATCGTTTATTAAGCAAGTAGGATCACTGATCACTTTTACACGTCATGTTTATTTTTTATTTTATTTTTTTAACTAGATGAAGCCGGCATTTCCTAACTGACTACCTCTGAGAAGAATTAGCCGAAACAAACTCAGGGATCATCGTCTTTTTTCAAGTCCAGACATTAAAAATGAAAATGTTTACAATAATTTACCTTACAATTACGCATATTGCTTAATAACAATGCTTAACAGAGCGAGCAGCTCAGTCCCAAGCTTTTTTGTCTTCTAAATAATCTATAATTTTATAATATCCTTTTTTGCAAAGTTTGGCCTTTATATGGTTCTTAAATCGTTTAATGGGTAAGTTTCGAATGTCCATGGGAAGCTTGTTGTAAAAGTGTATACATTGACCCATGAACGAGTTGCCTACTCTGTGGAGACGAGTGTGATGTACAGCAAGATTGTGTTTGTTCCTGGTATTTATATTATGAATATCGCTTATTTTCTTAAAATTCGAGATATTTTTATGAACATACATAAGATTTTCAAATATATATTGTGAAGCTACAGTCAGAATGTTCACCTCTTTGAACTTTTCTCTAAGAGATTCTCTGGGACCAAGGTTGTAAATGGCTCGAACAGCCGTCTTCTGTAAAACAAAGATGGTATTGATGTCCGCACAAGTTCCCCAGAGAAGAATCCCATAAGTCATAAGACTATGAAAATAACTAAAATAAACAATTCTGGCTGTATCCACATCAGTTATCTGTCTAATTTTGTTAACAGCAAAGGCGGCAGAACTGAGTCTACCCGACAGCTTCTCAATGTGAGGACCCCATTGTAACTTGGCGTCAATAGTTAATCCAAGAAAAACTGTCGACTCGACAGGGGTCAACTCTACTCCATTCAGTTGAACATTGGTACTTAGCTGCCTGACATTTGGCGTAGAAAATTTAATGACTTTAGTTTTTTTTTCATTTAAAAGGAGGTTATTTACATTAAACCAATGGACAACTTTAGAGAGTGCATTGTTAACTTCGTCAAAATTTGTTAGCTGACGCTTGACTTCAAAAATAAGAGAAGTGCCATCCGCGAACAACACTATGTTGTGATTATCCCTCACGTGATGAGGTAAGTCATTAATATAAATTAAAAACAAGAATGGACCTAGAATTGAGCCCTGCGGAACGCCCATGGTGACCACAGATCCTGCAGATCTCTTGCCATTAACATCAACCCTCTGAATTCGATTATTTAGATAAGAAGTCAGAAGGTCGAGAGCTCTGTCCCTCAAACCATAATGGTACAATTTCCTGATAAGAGTATCATGATGTACGCAATCAAAGGCCTTGGACAAATCACAAAAAATACCAAGAGCATCTTGCGATTCCTCCCAGGCCCCAAATATGTTCTTTAGCAACGCCACGCAGCAAGGTTGGAGGTAAGTGATTTGCCGCTAAGCACCTTGATCAGAGAGATATATTCCGAAGGCATCATTCTATCACATATTTACTTATAATTTCTAATATATTGCTACCCTAAATACAGTCCACTTGAATCATGTTAAAAGTCTTTCGTGGTAAACACGTTGCCGCCACAGATAGTGTGTTAGGTAACAAAAACATAAGCAAAGCACTCACTGTCATTATAGTATATGATGTCGATGGCATTAATGTCCGCATGTTCGTCAATGTCGTACAGTTTCTTGTCGGGCGGCACGTGCACGAGGTCGTGGTGCGGGACCTGCCTCGTGCGCAACAACACGCACGCCGCAGTGCCGCCCGCGCTCTCCTGCACCACGTAGTGCGCGCGCGCGTCCGTTACGGCGCTGCGGATACCTCCCTCGTAGCGGTGGGACATGCTCAGCTTCAGCTCTGGAAAGGGATAACGAAATTACGTATCACTTGAAGACGTGAACAAAGTTTATAGTTAAGTTTATGGAAAAATAACTTTCATTTCCTCATAATAAAATTCAGTTTACGGTTCAGCTTTAACCAAATAACGTTTTAAAGAGTGCTAGTCGCGTGTAGTGTAGTGCTAGCATCATTGAAATAGTTTTTTTAATAATTATTAACTAGTGCTTGACTGCAATCCCGCCAGATGGTAAGCAGTGATGCAATCGTTGATGGTAAAGCCTAGTTTATTTAGCCTATTCACTTAAAAAACTAAGGAACAGGAAGGATGACGGCAGTTGAGCGAGGTGATGCAATGTTAAACCCAAGACCAACACAACCAAACAATGCTGCGCTAGACGGGGATTGATCTGGAGACTCTCCACGACCAAACTCCCGACACAACAACATTCGGCGCATCCTACCCGCCACACATCGCAACACAACTGCTCAGACCCGTCCTCCGTACGGCTTCACCAGACATCACCAGAATCGCTTGGCGGCAAGACTTTGTCTGGTGGGTGGTAACTTCTGCCGGCAGCCGATGTTATGGCCTACCACCGAGAAATAAAAGAAATATTTGGTTAACTGGACATAAAATCAATTTGGAATATTCTTTAGCATATTGTGCAGTTAACATGGGTGAACCCGGGGGCGGACGGGGTTGGGGTGCTGGGTGAGCCCAACAATAGAGCTCCATTAATTACTAATGAAAGTATCATTTGCGTCTATTTGCCCTACACACTACACTACAGTTTGTAAGACAAAATGACCGGGGGATGATTTGACCCTAAAAATCTGATTTCCTCCCTCCTCCCTCTGTGCCAGAAGCTGGGTAAGCCCACGGCAGTAACCTCACTTGCACGCTACTGGATATTCCCTTATTTACGTATTTACCATGTATTATAGCTGAAGGTGTTTTTTTTTTTAAATATCTCGTGCCTCGTAATAAAAGTGACACCCTGACTTACGGTATTCCTGAGGGCAGTCAGGCGTCCTCAGTATGATGGTGCCATCAAAGCCAAAGGTCAGCAGCGCATTTTCGCTTCTAAAACCATCGAACTGCTTGATATCGTGCCCCGAGTCGATTATCGGGCCCATCTTCACGGACACAGTTGTTCCTTTCTGAATACAAATAATTCATGATCAGTGTACTGGCATAATGCCGACTTAACTCCTTCTCTATTGATAAAAACGCAACATTGAAAAAGTCATCCAAACCAGCGCTCTGTCTCGCATAGTTTAACATTGCTGAGCGATGGCCGTTTTGCGTGTGTAATATATGTGACGAATATTTTCCCCCAACTTATTCTTTTTTTCGTTGGTCTACTTCCACTGCGTCATGTTCAAAATAAACCTTAACTTAAGTACAAAAAAAAATTGGTATTCGTTCAACAGATTAAAAAATTTAATTTTTCAATGTCCACACTCCGATTTTTTTAATATTATAAACTAGTGCCTGACTGCCATCCAGCAGTGATGCAATCATTGAAATGCCCAAATAGTAAAGAACTAAGTGTAACTCAGTACCAATATAAGTGATGAATCAAATCCAGCCCTTTAATCGGCGAACACGTTTTTGTCAAATGATTGCGACAAGTTGGGATCGTTTGGATCGCCCATTGGTCCGTTCGGTCCAAACGATCCCAACTAGTCGCAATCTTTTGACTGCTTAGACCTTAACTTTGCGCTACCTAAAATGTTTTGACGATACAAAAGCCCATGCAAATGTCTTACTTCACCGCTTAATTTGAGGATGTGCATCTGTTTGCTCAGGTGCGGGATGCCGAGGATGGTGTCCTTGGTGCTGAGCGGCAACAGCCTGGTATACGGCCCCTGCATCTTGCCCGCGAACTTGTTGTCTTTGCCCGTCTCTGCGTTCACGCAGATAATGCGCTCGCCTGTACACCGAAGTTACAATTAGAACGAGGTTCAGTACTTACTCAAGCACTGATATGACATGGTGTTGTTAGAGAAAGAAATACACATAGGGAGTGTTAGTTACGGTGCTCTACAAATCAATATTTTTTACACGTATCATGTATGGCAGCAAGCTATTTGTTTATATAACCGTCATTAGGGAAAAACGTTGGAACAATAAAATTCAAAATATCCCTTAGGGCAGAGGCACATTGTTGCAATTGCAACGCAATGTATTTGCACAGTCTAAAAATCATACAGTCGTCCGACGAAGACGTCTAGACAGAGCAATCGTGCGGGGTGTGAGGGACGAGACGCGGGTAAGCGGCACCCGAGCTGCGAACAAAACGATGTTCGTAGCTCGGTATCTATCATTAAGGGCTAACGCGTGTTTGTTTTTTTATTTGTTTGTTTTATAATTTGATATGAGTGTCAATTTTGAGTATAATTGGGGTGCTTGTTACGAAAAAGCCACCCTTTTTGTTATAGTGCTTGTTGCAAAAAAGCTATCCTTTTTGACATCCAAAATGGCGGACAACATTTTTTTTATAATTTGATTTGAGTGTCAATTTTGAGTATAATTGGGGTGCTTGTTACGAAAAAGCCACCCTTTTTGAAATCCAAGATGGCGGACGCCAATTTAAATGTATATTAATATGATATGGGTGTTAATTCCGAGGTGGATTGGGGTGCTGGTTACGAAAATGCCATCTAAATGACTTAAATATGTCTCGAGTTGTTCTTTTAGTAAAAATAGAAAATTGATTAAATATAATACAGCTATCGATGTTGATCTGCAATAAATAAATCACTTCATAAATACTGTTTATTTGTGACAACCCTGGCCGATGCGTTACTGTCTAGACGACGATGTCGGCATTTCACACGAAATCAAAAGGCGTCGACCTACTGTATCATTTTTATACTGTGGTATTTGTGCGCAGACGATGTAGCATCGGGGCACGGGCGGTAATGGTGCATTGGATAGGCACCACGACAGATGAAATATCAAAAAAAAAATTCTAGTTCTTTCTGGGCTCGTATTGTATTATAACTCTGTATTCAAAAAGAGTCAAAGAAACAAATGGACTTGGATTTCCCCTGATGGCTCAACTAAAAACGAAATCGATTACATAATTAGTAACTACCCAAAAGCCTTCACCGACACTACTGTCATAAGTAACCTAAACTTCAATACAAACCACCGGATGGTTCGCTGCTCCCTTAGAACATCCCAACCAAGAATATCTCGTAACAACATTAAAACAAATTTAAAACACCAGTCAAGGCTACCCTGCTTGAATATGTCTAATAATGTACTTAAAGAAGTCGAAAACCACATCATTACTAATGTAAAATTGAACACTACACAGAAATACGAAATCCTAGAAAAAGAACTACAATACATTGATAATCGAAGTGGAAACACCCATATTGGCAACAAATATCAACTCAGCGAACATACCCTGCAACAAATAGAAGAAAGAAAGAAGCTTATAACTAACCAATCAAGAAAGGAAAATAGAAACTTGATCTCAGACCTTAGTAAAAGAATTCGGGAAAGCATAAGAAAAGATCGCAAAGTTAAAAGGTTAAAAACATTAGAGAATCACATCCAGAAAACAGGTGGCGTAAAAAAAGCACTGAAAGAACTGCGAGAATCGGGCAAAGAATGGGTACCCAAGCTCAAAAGAAGGTCGAAAACAATCACGATACGACAGAACATCAATGATCTAGCTACAAATTTCTACCGACAACTATACTCGAAACAAGATGCTGAAGCATCGAGACACTCCAACGAAACTGTTAAAGAACAAAATAACCAAGCAACCTTTGAACCAGTAGCTGCCATTTTACAGTGCGAAGTTGAAAAAGCAATAAGAAGCCAAAAGATGGAGAAGTCCCCGGGACCAGATAAAATTACCAACGAATTGATGAGAGGAACACTAGAAGAACTGGCTCCAATTCTAACAACTATCTTCAATGAAATCATACTAAGCGGGCAGATTCCAGAACAATGGGCAAAATCACACATCATCCTAATTCATAAAAAAGGAGACCAGGAAAACATTGAAAATTACAGACCGATAAGCTTGATGTCAAATGTCTACAAAGTTTTTGCGAAAATAATACTCGATCGAATCAGCACACTACTAGATGAACAGCAACCAGTCGAACAAGCAGGCTTCCGAAAAGGTTTCTCAACTATTGATCACATATACACTGTCAAACAGGTCCTAGAAAAATACAAGGAATACAACAAGAAAATTTATCTAGCCTTTGTAGATTATGCCAAAGCCTTCGACAGCTTAAACCACGAGGATATATGGGCAAGTCTTGAACAGCAAGGAATACCAAACTATTATACGAATATCATTAAAACCATATACTCGAACAGCAAGGCAAAAATCCAACTGGAAACGCTTGGTAAAGAATTCTGTATACAGAGGGGCGTCAGACAGGGTGACCCATTATCACCAAAATTATTCTCTGCAGTGCTGGAAAGCATCTTCCGCAAATTGAACTGGGATAAATATGGTATCAACATAAATGGAGCAAAACTGCACCACTTAAGATTTGCGGACGATCTCATACTACTTGATGAACACCCTGGAAACCTCGAAAGTATGATAAACAGCTTAAACGATGAAAGCATTAAAGTCGGGCTTAAAATGAATACCAGTAAGACCAAAGTAATGACAAACACCGCAAAAGTCGACATCAAAGTTAAATATGGTGTTCTGGAATATGTGGAAGATTATACTTACCTGGGCCAAGTCATCTCAACTAAAGACCAAATGACGAAAGAAATCAACCTCCGCATAGCCACTGGATGGAAGAAATACTGGGCGCTGAAAGAAATCATGAAATCCAAAGAATTAGGAATGTCAACGAAAAGAAAAACATTTAACTCTTGCATACTTCCCTGCCTAACTTATGGATGCGAAACCTGGACACTCACCAAAGCATTGCGAGAAAAACTAGCAGTAGCACAGAGAGGAATGGAAAGGAGTATGACTAACCATAAACAAAAACGACAAACCATAAACGACAGGATAATATAAGAAATAACGACCTAAGATCATTAACAAAACTTACCGACATACTAACTAGAGTCGATCAACAGAAATGGAGATGGACAGGGCATATGATGCGTGATAAAGGAGGGAAATGGAGCAAGAGGGTAACAGAGTGGTATCCGAGAGATGGCAAAAGAAACCGAGGAAGGCAAAATTCTAGGTGGGAAGACGAGCTTAAGAGGACAGCAGGTCCTAACTGGAGAAGGGTTACCCAGGACAGACAACAATGGAAAATGTTGGAGGAGGCCTTTGCCAGAAGGCACGCCGAAGTTAGGGACATATTGTAAAAATGTCTTTATGTATACTGTTATTTTCTTTCGGAATAAAGGGCTTTATTATTATTATTATTGTATTATAAGCTTTTCAGGCTTTTCGAACAAACACGTTGATTGAATTGCGTTATTAGATACAGTCCTCTGCCATAATCCTTTATTTATCCGCCTTACACTATCAAATCCGACCCAACTGAGTTTTAAGGTCGTCGCGATCCATCTAGCGAGAGGGTTGCATGCTGTGCATAATCAATACATAGTATAAAACAAAGTCGCTTTCGCTGTATGTCCGTATGTATGCTTAGATCTTTAAAACTACGCAACGGATTTTGACGCGGTTTTTTTTTATTGATAGAGTGATTCTTAAGGAAGGTTTGTATGTATAATAAATGCATAATATAGTAGAGAAACACTGAGAAATCTAAAAAGCGCGATAAAACCGAACTCCACGCGGGCGAAGCCGCGGGCGGAAAGCTAGTAATTAATGAAAAAAAAATAGGTTAATGCATCGAGTGGAGTGTTACCAATACTATACTTCTCAGAGAAGAGCACGAGGCTGAAGCAGCGCATGTTTTTGCCAACCATAGTTAAGAAGCAGTCGGCCAATCCTCGGCCGAGCTCCGTGTACCTCATCAGAGTTAGTTTGTAATCTTCGCTGACCTGGATTGAAAGAACCGAAGGTCACAAATCAGATCCAATCGTAAAAACCACTGTTGTTAATTAAAACAACAAAAGGGTATTTGACTAAAAATACTAATTAGTCCGTCAGTCAGATTTCCAAAAAAATACTAGACACATATTTCTTTCTTTTTTCATATAATCAAAAAA
The DNA here is from genome assembly GCA_017933935.1 of Sesamia nonagrioides. NCBI lineage: Eukaryota > Metazoa > Arthropoda > Insecta > Lepidoptera > Noctuidae > Sesamia > Sesamia nonagrioides. Next base: position 72,325 of record JADWQK010001203.1, on the reverse strand, counting down.
TTAAGATGACACAGTGCGTTGAAAACTCGTGTGACGTCACTGCACGCTACACTTTTTAGCGAGCAGTGACGTCACCAGCCACCACTCCTGATCTTTGATGCCTTTTATACTTGTAAATTTTTATTGATTTGATAAAACAAAATACACGTTTGCAATATTTTTCTATAATCTGAATGACGGACTAAATAGAATCCATTTTTTTAATCCATGAAACATCCCTTGTAAGGCTGGCTCGGCAGCGTCTCGATTCAGGTCTGTATAGCCACCACTCGACATAGTGAATGTTACAGCTCATTAGCAAGTATGCAAGTGTCAAGTGATTAGTAAAATCAACGTGTAAACGGTCGCAATTAACAGTAATCACTTACACATTGATTTTACTAATCACTTGACACTTGCTACTTAACATAGTTTAAATGAGAGTTTAGACACAAGAATCATCAACAACCTGTTTTTTATCGTCCCACTGCTGGGCACAGATCTCTTCTCATACAGAGAAGGATTGAGCGTAATCACCGCAGACACAAGAATAGCGGTTGTGTATCGATTCAAAATGTCATTTCCGGTTTTTCGACTTGTAGACAGAGTTTAGAGGACTTCTACGATACGGACGATACCAACGTTTTTTAGAATACGTGTTGTTTAAAAAAAAAACGAGAAGATATTTGAGTGAAATGCTCTAAATTATGTCTTTCTATTTTTTGTTCCTGTTAAGTTTAATATTATATCAATGTTCTGTTATATTTTTTGAAGTGATAACCGTGTACGACGTGGAAGAGGAAGTACTATCCCCTTCTCTTTCCACCGCGCGATGAAAATGTATGACCTGCCTCTGCTCTTTCGTTCGGTGCAGGGTGCTTGTGCGAGTGTGCGTGTGGGTTTGTACTACAGCCTGCTACTCATATCGTTTTAAGATTGTCACATTTGAATACGATAATACAATAAATGAATGTAATATTTTTCCACATGATATGGTATATACAGTATGTTAAATAACAGAGGGCGTTCCCTTAAACTCGTTAATATATATCATTAATAGATTAAAATAAAATTATCAGCATAGAAAAATAAGCTTAAAAAAATCCGAATAAAAAAAATTCTAATTGGAAATAAATTTGAAACCTCCTGTTTTAAATCAAAATAGTAGTCGTCATGTATAAATAAATTGCGACGTTGCTGTCTTTCATGTTCGCGTGTACAGTGTGTTTCTTTTACATGTCAATTTAAAATTTTTATTGAATATTTTCTTATTGGAAAAATTTTAAAACATTTTGTTTTCGAATGGAAATATTTTTTTTAGCATGTATGTATGCTATACTATTTCGGGTTAATGGGAACGCCCTCTGTTAGTTAACATACTGTATATATATATATATATATGATAGTCCTTTTATACTCATAAATAAAGCAATGCGTGCGAAATTATTCCCTAACCAATCCAAAATATTCGAAAATTACCTTAAAAATGAAAATATGCCCCGCAGACATTGCAGCGGCCACCATGAATCTGCCATCATTTGAGAAGGTCACCAGAGATACGATCTGATGCGTCAGACTCATGCGATCCTGTTTTATAAGCTCCGGCGGGTGTGGGCTGAACAACTTCAGCCCTATGCCGTAGTTGCCGTTCACTTCGCCGAAGACCGCCAGTAATGGGTCCACCGGACTCGCCGTAAACGACACGTCATAGCCTTTTACGATTTTCATCAGGACCTGCAAATTGGAAGGTGTGAAACTGTCATGTCCTTATTTGATAAGTATGTGTCAATATAGCATTGAAAATAGTTCTGTTTTGCTAGTCTTAAGTATGTAGAAGTTGTCAGCAGAACTTAGAGCCTTTAAACTCTCACAAAGGGGCAAACGCAGGAAAAGACACATCACTTAGCATTATGCTGGCTAAAGGTAGGCAAAAGTACTTACGAGATGCTCATCATATACATCATATATGCTTAAAACTCTAGCAGTATTCATTAGGGCTATGTATTTGAAATCAGGCGCAATCAGCTGGATCTTCTTTATATTCCTACAATAGAAAAAAAAACCTGTAGCTCAAGATCGACATTCGAATATAAATAAAAATAACCAAAAATGAAATTACTAACCTTAGTTTAAGGGTGAAGAGTTGGACCTCAATCTTCTCCTCCGTGTCCGCAGTGACCTTGTAAACAAAGCCGGTTTCGGTCCACATGGTGACCATGTCGCAGAATGAGTTGCTGACCAGACGAACTACCACGTCTTCGGGGATGTAGGACCACTCCACCTTCCAAGTCTTCCCCTCCGGTTGTTTCCGTAGGTACTGGTTGATGAAGTAGACATCAAATATTTACTAACAATGGCATAAACGAATTATTATAGCATCATTATCTACCTAAGCTTTTCTCAGCTATGTTAGGATGGTTTTTGAACTTTGGCTAGAGAGGTGCCACGGTGCCGCCACCGCCCACCTGACACGCCTGTTTTGAGAGGTTCCTGTTCAGGATAAGGTGAGAAACTTCAGACTGTCAGGTACACATGTTACCTCTAGATAATATTTATTTTTAAGGGGATTTTTTTTAGTTTAGCCCGGCTTTGTGGGCATTAGTAGAATCAGTTATCGATACCCCTTCTATTTCGTTAAGGAAAGGACAAAAGATAAGTAAGTAGATCTAAAAATAAGATGCTCTGAACATTAATGAAATAATTAACAACTATGTTGCTGTATTATTTCTCACGACTCACCCTTAATTGCTCATCGGGTCCGTAGATAAGTATGCCACTGAGGAACGCACACAGACTGGTAGTTCGGTTTCCTTCTATATCTTCATCTGACCACTCCAGTACTCTGTTTAACCCTATGCCATCGGAAGACATCTACGACAGAAAGCAGGGATATGAAATAGTTTCACAACCAAAACAATAATAATAATTTACTAGCTTTCCGCCCGCGGCTTCGCCCGCGTGGAGATCGGTTATATCGCGCTTTTTAGATTTCCCTCGGGAACATCAATGTTTTCCGGGATAAAAGGTGGCCTATGTTCTTTCTCAGGGTCTAAAGATTGTCTGTGCCTGAGGCTACAAAACCGAACACTTTATGAAAAAAAAAAGTAAGCAATTACCCTGCTTGACCTGAGCATCGAATCCAGCGAAGTAATTGCGTAAGACCCTCTGTCTTACGTAACTACTTCCCTGAATTACAGAGAAGTTGTTCACTTTGACTGTAATTCAACAATATGCATTGCGTTGCTTACGTTGTTGAGCAGAGTAATTTTTCCAACACATAAAGACTTACACTGTACAGATTGCCTTTAGGGTTGATAGCATACAGCTGTCCCTCGAGACTCCAGCAGACACCAGTTATCGCAGGTTCCGAGACCTCCCAGCTGGTGTCTTCCTCCCTGGACCTCTTGAGCATGAAGCACTTCTTGTAGCAGCGCGCCACCTCCCACACGTTCATGCCGTCGCCCCAACACTGGCAGATCAACATGTGCGTGCGACTGGCCCTGGTTATTTACAACATTTTTTTTTAATAATTATAAACTAATGCTTGACTGCAATCCCGCCTGATGGTAAGCAGTGATGCAATCGTTGATGGTAAAGCGCACACTTAAAAAAACTAAGGAATAGGAAGGATGTCGGCAGTTGAGCCAGGTGATGCAATGGATCTGGAGACTCTCCACGACCAAACTCCCGACACAACAACATTTGGCGCATCGTACCCGCCACACATCGCAACACAACTGCTCAGACCCGTTCTCCGTACGGCTTCACAGACATCATGCCGGAACACGACGAATCGCTTGGCGGCAAGGCTTTGTCTGGTGGGTGGTAACTTCTGTCGCCAGCTGATGTTATGGCCTACCGCCAAGAAAAAACATTCTAAGAAGGAGGTCCATGGAACTACGTAACATTAGGCTACAGAGTAAATCAAGCCTCACGTACCTACATAGCTAATTAAAAAGCAAGGCAAGAAAGTTTATGTAGGCCATTGAAGAAGACGACGAAAGAATTAATTTTTAATTATAATGCCATTTCTATATTGTATCATATACAAAGTTGTTTTTTGTTTAAGCGAAACCTGAATATAGTTTGTTCAGAATAAGCAACTGAATCGATTCCAATCACTTTTACACCATTTTTTTTCCCAAATACATTTAGAAATTGTTGCAGTGTGGATTCCGAGCGCGTGCATGTAGTTTTACGATAGATCATAGTACTCGCGCGCGCAACAGCTGACGCTAGCGGTCAACGCACCGCGCTCGCCGAGCTGCGTGCGGAGTTTTGACCATATTTTTGTTGGGACAACTAAGTAGATAGTAAGCATAACGTTGTGAATTCATTATGCCTTTTTGAAATTTTGTACATAGATTCTTTACTTAAAAAAAATCCTGGACACGTATTTCGGGCTTCGCATTAACAATAAATATTGTATACGTTTTTGTATATCAATGTATTGTATTTACGCTCTGTAATCGTTTTGACAGTTGTCTTAATTTAAACTTACAGACGACAGCACATCAAGCTAGACTGCTAGAACAATGTGTCAGATTTATCTATTAGATTTTCTACTTCATCTCTAAGGCGTTAAGGCTCAAGGTTGATTGGGAATATTTGACCATATCGGGTAGCTTGCCCTGCTGTTGTTCGTACATATGTATCCCGGATTATGTGAAGGTTTAATTTTTAAAATGCGTAATAAAACCTAACGTAATAATACCTTGCTGAATTAACTCATCTATATTATTTACAGACTTTATAATACTTTATGTGTATCAATGAATTGCTTTTTTGAGGCTGCAATGACTAGTTAAATCAATACTTATAATGCTGAGACTCACATGAACATCTGCCTGCGTCGTCTGACCCAGCTCTCGATGCGGTACAGTCGCTGGTTGGTGCGCCAACACCACACACTCACCAGGTAGCCTGGGAAGCTAGTGATCCCAGCAATCAGGTCGTTTTCCATCATACAAATTCCTTTGTATCTTCTTGCGTTCGCTTCTAGAAATAACCAGATACTAAAATCTCTAGCGACATGTATGGGAAGTAACTAACATAACATCACGCCTGTGTTCCGAAGTGCAGAGGTAGAGGAAGTATTGGAGTGAAAAAGATTATTAAAAAAAAAAACAAAATCTAGATGAGGTACATAAAGGGTGTATCATCCATGGTACATCGACGCACAAGCGAGTACCATGGATCCAGTACATGATTCTAAACCCCCCAGTGGTAGAATTTTGCGTCGGCTTTTTCCCGATTAAAAAAAAATATATGCAGTTTACTTCACTTTAGACCGTTCATAATTTCTATACTTACATTTATAACCCAATAAGATTTTAAAGTAAAAATTAATTAATTCGTTAAATACACAAAAAAGCGCAATGTGAACATTACTAGAAAAACTATCCCATCAGCTGATATGGAGTTCGCTTCAGGGGTCAACGTCATACCTACAAACACGCACGGCGGCACGCTTGCAACGTTCAAAGGCCGAATCGACACTTTTTTAAACACTGTTATTTCTGTAACCGCTTATTAACGACATAAATGACTATCATAACTTTGTTAGTGGCATACGATGTAGCCTCTTCGCGAAGTTTGCGTTACGATGTCAGATACATACACCCGTATTATCCATATGCCTGACTAAAGAAAGGATAAAACAAACTCATAGAGCCATAGTCTCACTAATATCCAGACTTATATTCTACTAGCTGTTGCCCGCGACTCCGTCCGCGTGAGGATATAAAATAAGCGCCTGTTAAAATAATGGGAGCAATATGTACGTCCGCGTTTGCACCCGTTTTCGCAACTTTTTTACTTACTGCTCTGCTCCATCTGGCCATAGCAGGATTTTATATAGCCTATGTCCTTTCTCAGGCTTTAGACTATCTGTGTACCAAATTTCATTACAATCGTTTCAGTAGTTTTGGCGTGAAAGCCAGACAGACAGACAGAGATACTTTCACATTTATAATATTAGTATGGATAGTATGGATTAACTGTCTTGGTCTGATTTTAGTGAATAGAGGGACTTATGGCTAAGTAATCGTTAATTTTGTCACGATTGGTTTGTGGATGGCTGCCCATCTTCACATACCGAGATCCCTCGGTGCTACTAAAAGTACGTAACAGCTGTTACACTTCATCATCAACCATTTTATCGTCCCACTGCTGGGCACAGGTCTCTCATACAGAAAAGGATGGAGCGTAATTAGACTAATAGAAAAGTAATTTAACTCTAACCTAATATTTTAACAGTTATATTATGTAATAATTAAGCATAGCAAGGAATGGAAACATTTTGTAAACCGACCTTTGATCTCGGCTAGGATTACGAATGATGGATACAGTACAATAAATATCCTGGGATTTTTGGCCTTTTCGGCGAAAGCGAAAATGTGAGAACGGTGACCTGAAACATAAATATAGAAAATTAATAAAGTAAAATCGCAAACGAATATTATTCCTATGCGCATTATGATTTACTAGCTTTCCGCCCGCGGCTTCGCCCGCGTAAATTTCGGTTATATCGCGCTTTTTAGATTTCCCTCGGGAACATCACATTTTTCCGGGATAAAAGGTAGCCTATGTCCTTTCTCAGGGTCTAAAGATCGTATGCTTTCCGCCCGCGTCTTCGCCCGCGTGGTGTTCGGTTATATCGCGCTTTTTAGATTTCCCTCGGGAATATCAATTTTTCCGGGATAACAGGTAGCCTATGTTTTTTCTCAGGGTCCAAAGATTGTCTGTGCCAAATTTCATCAAAATCGGTTGAGAGGTTTAGGCGGGAAAGCGTAACGGACAGACATACAGACAGACAGAGTTACTTTCGCATTTATAATATTAGTATGGATTATCACATGTAATTTTCGAAATGGCGAGGCCATAGAGTACTTACTGTGCTGCACCACCTAGCTATGCTTGCGATTTTTTCGCTCGTTTTGGCACATTTCTTAATGTACTACATACCTACATACAAAACAGTTATGATTTTGCATTTTTTATTTTAGGTTTCTAGTGTGTGTAGTTAGTATGTTTGTATTGTTCACAAATAGGCGATTAGTGTTCGATTAAAATTCTAAGGTGCGTATTACAGAACGTCACTCAAAACTCAAGCTTTACATAAGTCTCGTTTGAAGCCTTTTGATTGGTTGAAACTAGTTTTAAGTAATGCTTAAACAGAGATCAATGCTTGAGTTTCCTTCTGGAATACGGGCCATAGTGCGCCTTTAGCCAGTACTAATTCAAAGTGAATGAATCGCGGCGGGTAGGCACATGATTCTAGAAAAAAAATAATTTTTTTTATTACTCTATATTATAGGGTGTGATGAGAGAGTGAGATGTGCAGGACTGCACTGCATTATACGCGGTGCTGCACATCGCCGCCATACTTCAAGTTAAACAAATGTCAAGTTTATGACATTATAAAGTTGATTTGAGAGTGACTATTTAAAAAGGAATCTATAAGTTGTTGGGTAAACTGAACTTTGTTGTGTAAGAATTCTTTGTTGTGCGTTGTCCGTGGCGGAGCGGTCAACACGTTTGCCGGCGACGTGGAGGCCCCGGGTTCGATCCCCGGCCAAGTCATGATGGAAAACGATCTTTTCCTGATTGGCTTGGGTCTTGGATGTTTATCTATATATGTATCTATTATAAATTTACCCCCTTATTCATAAACGTGGTTTAAAGTTAACTAGTGATTAGCGATTCTTTAACCATACATTTTAAACGTTTGCACGTCATTTAACTTTAATCATTAGTTATGACTGGTGTCTTTATTCATAAACGATGATTCAAATTAAGTGAAGTACAAACGTCTAAAATGTATGGTTTAAGAATCGCTAATCACTAGTTAACTTTAAACATCGTTTATGTATAAGGGGGATAGTGTCGTTGAGTTAGTATCCCAAAACACAAGTGTCGAACTTACTTTAGGGCTAGCTCAATCTGTGTGATTTGTCCGTATATATTTATTTATTAATTACCTACATTTCGGTAAGTTTCGGTTCTTCTGTCAGTCAACTAGTTAACTCCGTTCGTACGTGTTCGAAAAAATTGTCTGCTCAACAATATAAATAACGCAATGAATGCTGTTGAGCTGTCAAAATACTTACTACTGAAATCACCGCGCAGTACACCCTCTACAATACCTATAACCCCTTATTCATAAACACTGCTTAAAGTTAACTAGTGATTAGCGATTCTTTAATCATACATTTTTGACCTCTTAACGTCACTTAGGTTTAATCATCCTTTATACATAAACACTATAGAGTTTAAGGGGTTTATTCATAAACGATGATTAAAATTAAGTGATGTGCAAACGTCTAAAATATGTTTAAAACAATCACTAGCAATAATCACTTTAAGCCCTTTAAGTGTTTATGAATAAGGGGGATAATGCTCCAAATTAAGGGATAAACATGTGATTGTTGGCATACATATTGACAAACATTTCGAACTCTTACAGTCTTACTGCCTACTTAGGTAAGCTTATCAAGCTGCATACTTGCTACATAATTATTATTTATTTCTTTATATTTCGCCTCCTCTTTCATACCGTGTACATCGAGGGACTGGAACAATTTGCCAGTGGCGGTGTTTGCGTCGGACTACAATTGGAGTGTCTTCAAGGCTAGAGTGAATAGGCTCTTAATAAACTAGTGCGCTTTACCATCTACGATTGCGTCACTGCTTACCTGTGCTGCTTACCACCAGGCGGGATTAATAAAAAAAATTGATCAAGCTACTACAATCTGTCAAATATATATATTTTCAAGTTAAGGTTCAAGGTTGGTTGATAAAGTTTGTCAGTTTTTGGTGACAGGACCTATCAACTAATACCATAATTTACCAGCTAAAGCATCCACTCCATCTCCTTTCTTCTCGGTGTTGGCTTCATAAACCATTTCAGTGTTCGTCCTGTAGTTAAAGAAGACGATGTAGACGTCGTGGGCTACGGCAAATATGTCCTTGCCCACAAATGTCATCAAGTCTAACCTCTGGGGGTTACACCACCTGGAAATAGAGAATAATCATACGTACAGACGCCAGCACATCAGGCTAATACAATCTGCCAATTTTTACAAATAGATTTTGAACTTAATCGCTAAAGCATAAGTTTCAAAGTTGATTGAGTAAAATTGACAGTTAACTTGTTGGCGGCCAGGACGTGATAATGTGACCTATTTGCAACAATTAAATGAACCATAAAGCCTAGGCAAACATTGATTTCCGCCAACAACCCGTAAGTATATATAATTAGTGCCTAAGTACTTAACTTATCTTCTCTCGTTGGCGGCATGAAATCCATACTAATATTATAAATGCGAAAGTATCTCTGTCTGTCTGTCTGTCTGTCCGGCTTTCACGTCAAAACTACTGAGCCGATTGTAATTAAATTTGGTACACAGATAGTCTAGAGCCTGAGAAAGGACATAGGTTATATTAGTTATATAACATCCCCCTATGACCAATAGGAGCGGAGCAGTAACAAAAAATGTTGCGTAAAACGAGGGCAAACGCGGTCGTACATATTGCTCCCACTATTTTAACAAGCGCTTATTTTATATCAACTGAGCTTTTTCGGTTCGAAGCTTACGCGGGTGAAACCGCGGGGCACAGCTAGTCTTTAATAAAGCGTGTCACGTGATAGTAATTAAAGTTTGCATGATGGTTTCGGGACGCAATGAATGATGTAGAACTATCAAAATGAAACGCTATCAGTGGTGCTACTGATATTGTGTTATGGAATTACCTACTGGTTGTCATCATCATCAACTCAGCGTTAATCCCAGTCATCCAAAGCTTTTTCAGCTTTGGAGTCTGGGGTCCACTTTACCTGTCTAATGGCTGATTTTGGCCAAACTTCGATATTTTCCGTGAAGCGACTGCCGTCTGACCTCCACAACCCGAACGCAATATCGAAGCATACTTTTGAGGGCTCCAACAACTTGTAACGACTGCCATTAGATCTTCATATGGCAACCGGAACCAAAGGCTTAACGTGCTTTTTGAGGCACGACCAGACCAGTGCAAATATTCATATTCATGCATACAAATATTTGCACTGCGCGGGGATCGAACCCGCGCCTCCTTGCGCAGTGGCCGCGTTCGCTACCGCTACGCCACGGAGGCTGTCAATAACTCTACCGGTTGTGACTGTACAAAAAATTGTTGGTCCCATGTCACATAATTGTAGCAGTAAAATCTGATAGCAGCCTGGTCACATCACCGACGAGAACTCAGCCAAACAACACGATATCAGTTATTCATAATCATACGTTTATTTGCTAGAGATAATTTTTTTTATAAAGGTAAGTTCTTAAAACCTAAAAGTTATCTCTTTTCGCTTCTCGCTAATCGACGAGGTGACAGTAGGCCTAGTATGAGTTTTCAATACGAAACTCGATCGTCGATATCGAGCGCGTTTGACGCTCTCATTGGTTGAGAGTTCTTACGACCTTGAAGCGGGCCAATCGCTGAGTCAAACGCGCTCGATATCGACGATTGAGTTTCGTAATGAAAACTCATACTAGGCCTACAGGTGCCATAAGACGGGCAGCTGCAATGTAGTGTCGTCATCGCGTGTCGCCAACGTCCATAAGCACATGTATACCTACTTAATTCTTTGTCGATGTAAGCACTTACAGGTAAGTATATAGATAGATAAATAAAACTTTAAAACAAAGAAACCCAATTACCTAACTATTATGGAAACTAATAAATAAACTAAATAATAATAATATCATGTAGCTGTCACTTGAGTCTCGTTTATCACAAATAGGCGTTTCAGTATTAGAAATTACTGCTAAAGTTTATTTGTAAAATTGTGCAGTGGTGCATACTCCCACCCTGTTTCAAGTTAACCAAATAAATTTCAACTTTATTTCATGTCGATTAAGTTGATTTCAGTGCGACTGATAATATTGAGCTATGCGTAAATGGAACTTTGTGTAGAATTTAAAGTTATTTTTCGATTAACTAACGTTTGTTAACATTTTTGGTGAATATGTCACAAATGCAGATTAGTAATTTCCGGTACGTAGATATTTTTTTTTAGTCGCCCTAAATTCTAAAAGGATGACTCACACAGGGCCTTACTGTACAATGAACATTGGGTTGCCCCGATTGACGTTCCGTTACGTCCGACTGAATAATATAATGGCAGAGATACTGAGCGGCCATACTCGGCCAAAGTTTATGACATGTGTATTATGCCATGTTGCTATCAAGCAATCCTCGGTATATTAATGTGAGACAGGTTCCAAATAATTAAGATCGGTTTATGTATGTACCTACCGTATTCTGTAATCTGGTTATGGCGGGAAAGTTAAGCTGAATGTCAAACTCATTTTTCATTGGACTTTTAAATTATTTATAGCAAATAAACGTATGATTATGAATAACTGATATCGTGTTGTTTGGCTGAGTTCTCGTCGGTGATGTGACCAGGCTGCTATCAGATTTTACTGCTACAATTATGTGACATGGGACCAACAATTTTTTGTACAGTCACAACCGGTAGAGTTATTGACAGCCTCCGTGGCGTAGCGGTAGTGAACGCGGCCGTTGCGCAAGGAGGCGCGGGTTCGATCCCCGCACAGTGCAAATATTTGTATGCATGAATATGGTCTGGTCGTGCCTCGGAAAGCACGTTAAGCCGTTGGTCCCGGTTGCCATACGCCTCTAATGGCAGTCGTTACGGGTTGGTTTAGAGCCCTCAAAAGTCTAACAATTGGTCTAACTGCAATACTTAGATATCGCCTTCGGGTTGTGGAGGTCAGACGGCAGTCGCTTCACGGAAAATATCGAAGTTTAGCCAAAATCAGCAGTTAGGCAGTCCTAACCGCGCTTTACCAGTGTAAAGCGGACCCCAGACTCCAAAGCTGAAAAGCTACGGATGCGACTGGGATTAACGCTGAGATGTTGATGAGTGGACTCATCATGACTTTGCCTGAAACCTCCCTCGTAGACGGTTGGCGCAGCCGTCTTTTTCGACATGAATGAAAATTCTTTACCTACGTGACATTGGCTAAATGCACAAACTATGCGAAGCCAAAGAAGAAATAAATAAATAAATAGTGTTGCATAAAGTTCATTTACCAACCAGCATTGGTTGGTAAATGAACTGAGCAAGGCAAGAGTTTCGACCACCAAGAGAAACAGAAACCGAACGCAAATTTCCAAACTTAGCTGGCGCTATGAGAGTCTGCCTGCGCTGTGATAGTCCAAATATAATATTAATCGATTAGACAGTAATTGAATACCTGATTTTAGGCCTAAAGGGCTCCGATTCTTGGATACCATTTGTTTCATCTGCCATTTTATTTTAAAATAAACGAGTTAGTGAGAATTGAACATAAATTCCTTCGTTTTAAACGCAAAGATGTGAAATTCATGCAAGGGTAAAAATACTATTCCATGATAGAAATAAATAATCAAAAACTTGTTTCCTAGCAACAATTATTATTCTTTTTATAGGTCTATTGGTCTAGAGTCTAGACAGATGCAAAGAAAATTGGTATTTATAAGGAAATTTTCAATTTTGGATTTTTTAAATTTTATTGATATTTTTTAACTTTCTAAATTAATTTTAGAGTAATTTGTTTTTTTCAAACTTCGGACTCGTCATGAACTTCTTCATGACATGAAGTTAGCTTGAAACGGAACGTCATGGGACCGTATCTGTCAAAGTTCTATGAACCACGGATGGGCAGTGATTTATGATTTTGATAAGAAAGACAGAAAAATAGAATTAGAAATGTGTATAGTGTATGATTTTCTAGGGCAGTTGAATTGTATAAAATGTGAAAAGTACCAGTATAGTATTTAAACCACCATCATGTAAGTTATGGCGATTTGCGTAGCCTTGTAATTGGGTGATGTTTATTTTCATAATAAGAGTTATTTAGCAAGGTTTTATTATTGTTTGAGTGTTTTTACGTGTTATGATTGTGTTCAGGGAGAACTTCACCGCGTCTATGGACGATCCGGTGGCGCAAAGATGGAATTCGTCGTCGATAGACTTTGCGGATATTAAAATGGACCGAAACCTTGCCCTCCTGCTCACATCACTTATATCTGCGATACTATGGATCGTTTATATAACGTACTACAACAGCCGCGTGTTGGGCTACATTCTCACCAGGCTCATCAACAAGTTCTACTTCCAAGATGACAATTTCAAAATAGGTGAGTGACCCTTTTAAATCTTATTTCATGTTCATGACCAAACTATATTTGGTTACTGGGTCAGCAATCTTGATTTTTTTTATATTGCTTGATGTCAGATCCAAAACATACTATTTTGAAGTCTTGTTCACCACAACATTAACTCATTACATTGTTTATAAATATTCCATTTTATAGGTCAATATTATTTTAAAAATTGTTATCAATGCCGTTTTTGTGTTTGTTTTTACTACTAATTATATTGAGACACTAAAGTGTGTACATGATTAAAGTATTTGATATTTGAATATGAGATTATCTGATAGATAATAAAAGATAGTGTAAATCATGAAGCAATAATATTATTTAAAATGTAAAAAGGATCAGCAAAGAAAACTGGTATCATGTATTTATTTATCCTCGCACACCACACAGTAATTACACTAATGGAGTAAACAATCCTTTCTTATGCTGTTTTCTACCCATCTTGTGCGATGAATATTGAACAAATGGCAGTGGATCACTCATGCTCAAACAGCATGCAAGTGTATCAGTTCACAATAGTCCCCCAATATTCCTTACATGTTGCACACATTTATCATTTTTTTCAACTCAATGATGTTTAAAATATCCGGTTATACTTATCAAATACAAAGAATTGACTTCAGAAAAAGCATGAATTTGTATTTTGTTGTTCTATACTTATTACAAAATATTCAACAAACAAACTTTGTATTATGTATCATTGGTTTATCAACAATTTTAGTATGTATATCTAAGTAATATAATAACAACATTCAAATGAGTATTGTTGTCTAACTGAATTCAGCTGAATAACAGTATTTGTCGGGAGATAACATAGAACTCCCAGCCACCCCAGGCGCAGGCTTGCCGCCCGGTAAGCACCGGGCCCGCGTCGAGGGTGCATGTGTCATGTGCACCTCAAATGTCATTAGATTGTGATGGGGTTCGTGAAGACTGATGCCTCCTAGGTCGGGGTTGCGGGTTGGTTAAAAAAGAAACCACGGCCCTGACGCACAGGCAAGTCAAGAAACACGGGTGGGTTTTAGTTAGTAAAAGTCTTACATGCCCTTCCACTCCACCCAGAGCAGTAGAGGGCATATGATTTCCCATCCCAAACATAAAAACCCTGTATTTTATATGGAGTGATTGCCTATCTGATCTCCACAATCCAGTGACTGAGTAATACAGTAACCCGTGATTCTAACAAAAATCATGTAGCTTTCGATATGAATTCTGGGTGTCTCTGTTCAAAGTCTCCTCCTGCCACTTTCAAGTAACCTGTCTTGTTACTGTTTAGACCATGTCTTTTCTGATATTCTTAACAAGTCACCCTGTCATCTTTTCAAGGGTTTTCCCTTGTTTCTCTTGCCTTCCCTAGGGTACTTTAGTGATACTTTTTTGTTCTATTTTTTATTTGCTAGGGTTGAAACAAGTAAAAAAGTAATAATGACCCAATTTAATTGTCATTTTTAGAATACTCTTTATTATATCCAGCATTATATAGATTACAGAACATAAATATGAACATTTTACAAAGAGTGACACAATGGGTGGTCTTATCACTAAGATCGATATAATCATTTATTTGGTGGTTAGGTATGTGTTTACTACAGGTACACCTAAGTACCAAATAGTAACCCAAAAGGTTTACAAACATGATATTATGTCTATGTGTTAGTGTCGGTCCATAACTCGACCTTTATCATTTTTAGTTAGTCAGTGCAAATAAGGATCAGAACCTATTTCCATAGAATAAAGAGAAGGAAGTACGTTATCTTCATACAAACGGACCGCGCGCGGCTTGTATGTTTGCGCCATAGTATCTATGCGTCGCCGCACGCACACCTAAACACAATATTAGAGTGCCTATGACTGCGCTAGTCGCGGCTAGCACGGAACGAGGTTCGCGCGTCACGGCTTTTCGGCACATTAGCTTTTAAAAAATGATCACATAAACTGCAAAGTTGGTATGTCTATTTATGAACAAATAAAAGACTTATATTTTTCAAATTATATTTCTAAAAGTTATTTACAAGGATACGGATATATTACACATTAAAGTTTAATAACAACGCGTTTCGTAATAGTCGAAACCGAAGAAAGTAGGTATTTTTCTGTAGCTAATTTGTAATTTTGTATTAAATGTGTGATTCAATAGATGTTATGTTTGTATTATTTATATTTGTATTAATTAAAAATAAAAATAAATATGGTTCTTTATGTGTACAAAACTAAAAATAAAAATTACAAAAAAAAAACTGACTAGTATATGTAAACTAAATACTAAGCAAATAATTTAAACATAAGCTCTTAGTCTATAAATATTTGTTAGCGGTTTGGGCGACAACCGTAACCGACGAAGCGCGGACAGTCGTCAACCCTAAGACAGTAGGCAATTAAATCGCGGATTGGGTCGCAGATAACCTACTTCCCCTCTTTATTCTATGCTATTTCCGCTCAAATGTCAGACAATAGTCACAGTTCTGATAGCTAAAATTAAGATAATTATGTATTTATATACATTTTTCTGTTTACTAATATTATGTGACTGCAACATGAGTCAATCTGTTCATTTGTTTTGTTGAAATATGTATATGGCAGATAAGTAGCTAAGTATTGTATGAACTAATTTAAATTTGGATTCCCTTCTAGTGGATTGTGTTATGGTCATTTATAGCCACAGTTAGTGATATTACTATAGACCCTTCATAGCTTCTATCCAAGTTTATGCGCATGTGGATGTTTGAAATCATCCTTCTCATCCCTGGCATGTTAAAAAATATGCCCTATCCCAGAATATGACCTTCTTGCCAAATTATTTTGAAAACCATGTAGGTCCGTATTACAGAACGTCACTCAAACTCAAGCTCTACTTAAATCTCGTTCCTTTTCGCACCTTAGGTACGTATTCCAGAAGGAAACTCAAGCATTGATCTCTGCTTAAGCATTACTTAAAACTAGTTTCAACCAATCAAAAGGCTTCAAACGACACATAAGTAGAGCTTGAGTTTTGAACGACATTCTGTAATACGGACCTTAGTGGTTGAGGTGTGAAAAGGCTACTAACAAACCGGAGTACCTTTTAAGTTTATAATATTAGAGTATGTGGTAGTAATAAAATTAAATTGAACTTGAATTTAAATATGCAGTGTAGCGGAATGCAGAATGCTATTTTAAATGATTAAAGTAGCTTTCTGCGTTACTAATGAAATGTGATTATTATTTCTGGAAAGATTAGATTAATGTGCGGGTAAAGAGAGACTACATTTTCCATCTTATTATTTTTAACGGGCGACACAATTTATTTCTCTAACTTAGAAACACATGGTCGAGATTTGTTTAGGGTTTAAAAAACATTGAAAATAATCTCCAGAAACTGTAGAATGTTATGAGTTTACAGTTCTTCCTTATCAAATCAAATTGTGTTGTCATAAGATTCATTCATCATGAATCTTATGACTCATACAACGACATAATTAAAAAGCCTTTATGAATTATTATAACTTTTATAATAAATAACATACCTTGCTGACTGTCTTGTATTTAATACAAAGGATATATATTTTGATTAGTAAGCCATCTTTCAGTTATTAGATGGTAACTTATTGTATTAGCTGTTGTTTTGTCTGTGATCCAGGATGAAAGTAGCCTATTCATCATTTCAGCGTTAATCCCAGTCGCATCTGAAGCTTTTTCAGCTTTGGAGTCTGGGGTCCGCTTTACCTGTCCAACTGCTGATTTTGGCTAAGCTTCGATACTTTCCTGAAAGTAGCCTATTATAGCTAGCATTAGGATTGTCAGCCTCGTAATTGCTTTAACCGTTTTGACAATAATTCACAGTAAATTAAAACTTCACTGAAATTGTAACTATTTTCCAACTATCGAACTGACTTGTATTATTGCTAAAAATAAACCCATTTGTCGCGGGCATGTGGCAGATATGTATACGGTATCTTTTCGTTGAGTTAGTTGCATTTGTTTTTGCATTGAACAAATAATTTTTGCGTAATTATGTTCAATTTATTGGTATGTTTGTTTTGCGTTGCGATATTCATATTTAAATTTTATGTAAGTTTATTAGTTACAATAAAATTAAAAGCATACAACATTATCTTTTGTTTATACGAAATCCGAAACACGTGTCCAGTATTTTTAGGTAAAGAATCTACCTACAAAATTTCAAAAGATATCATGGAAAACCAGAAAGTTATGAGCTTGTTATCCTACTTGGCTGTCCCACCAAAACATATGTATCAGGACCTTAAACTTCTAATCTCTATCTAGTCAGTCGGATCTGAAAAAAATACTTTGGCATTTGATAAGTCAATTCTTAAGGAAGGCAATGATGTATAAATGGGCGCCCGAGACCCTTATAAACACGCGTTGGGACTCTGAAGAGCCGAACAAAAAGATAAAAAGAAAGAACGCTTGACGAAAACAAATTAATAGCTCGGACGAGCCACGTGACGTGACGGGGCGATTCGGGGCAAAAGATATTAAACAGGAATGAGGCAGCAGGCTATACTAGTAGGTATACTTAGTTACTGACTAGACATTTCAGTTGTACTCTTTAATTTAACGACGCTATTAACGTATTATAACTGTGCTGAATAATACTTTGGCTTACTTACTAAGAGAAAGGAGAACGAGAGATATAAGTAATATCAAATGTATGAAAGACGATGCTGGTAAGGTTCTGTCCAGGGATGACGAAATAAAAGAGCGATGGAAGGTTTATTTTGAAAAGCTAATGAACGAAGAGAATAAATGGAGTGGCGTGCTCAAAGAGGTACAAGAGAATATGGGTTTAGTAAGAGAAATTAGCATGGATGAAGTAAGAATAGCAGTTCAAGGTATGAAAAATGGAAAAGCTATGGGCCCAGATGATATACCAGTAGAAGTATGGAAGTGTTTAAAAGGAGATGGATGTATGTGGCTGACTTTATTCTTCAATAAGTTGTTGCATGAAGGAGAGATCCCACAAGAATGGTGCAATAGTTCACTAGTGCCCATCTTTAAGAATAAAGGTGATGTACAGGACTGTAACAACTATCGAGGGATAAAGCTCATGTCACATAGTATGAAGGTATGGGAGAAAGTGATTGAGAAAAGATTGCGAGAGGAGAGTGAGATTACCCTCGTGGTGGCTTCTGATAGGGATGCATGGAAGAAAAAGACATGTTGCGCCGACCCCAAATAAATTGGGATAAGGGCAGGAGAATGATGATGAACTGTGCTGAATAATACTGCAGTATAAAAGAAACAACTTTCGTTTTTTCAAAGACCATTTGACCTCGCTTTATGATATGACATGCAAGTGACATTCAACCTTAGGCAAAGCAATTACGGTTGACTACACAAGTTAGTTCACACACACTCTTTCTATAATTTGCAGGTTCCTTCACACTCAATGCCCTCTCCGGCAAGATAATGTTCCGAGACATCGTGTACATCAACTACGACTACACGCTACGGATACAGGACGGCTATTTGATATTCAGGTGGTGGCGCTCCTATGTGCCGAAGGATGTTTCAGAAGGTACGTCAAATTTGGGTAGTGAAGTAAAATAAAGTTGTTCAATGTTGAAGCGTGGTCTGTTGTTCCTCTCAGAAACAAGGCCTATCTCCAGCTTCTTCAAGAGAAACAGCTCGTCAAACTGTTTGTTCAACTAAACGAATAGAATACAAAAGAATACTTTTTATTATTTACTTACATCATATAAATTCATCATCATCATCCATCATCATCATCGTCAGCCTCTACTCGTCCACTGCTAGACATAGGCCTCCTTCATGGCACGCCAATAAGCTCGATCCTGAGCAGTTCTCTGCCCGCCACTACCAGCCACCTTTTTGATGCCATCATATATCATTTACGGTGGTAGGCAACAACATCAGCCGCCGGCATAAGTTACCATCCACCAGACAAAGTCTTGCCGCCAAGCAATTCGTCGTGTTCCGGCATGATGTCTGGTGAAGCCGTTCGGAGGACGGGTCTGAGCAGGTGTGTTGCGATGTGTACCGGGTACGATGTGCCTAATGTTGTTGTGTCGGGAGTTTGGTCGTGGAGGGTCTCCAGATCATCCTCTGGCGCAGCATCGTTGGTCGTGTTGTTGGGTTATACATTGCATCACCTCGCTCAACTGTCGTCTTCCTTCCTATTCACTCAGTTTTTTGAGTGAATAGGCTTAATAAGCTAGTGCGTTTTACCATCAACGATTGCATCACTGCTTACCATCAAGCGGGATTGCAGTCAAGCACTAGTTTATAACTAATAAAAAAATATATAAATTTCAGAACATAAATATGAAGATTTTACAAAGGGCGACACAATGGGCGGTCTTATCGCTAAGAGCGATCTTTTACAGACAATTTTCAACCGCATTTTTTAGGAGTTCCACTGCAAAGGAAGCTGGTTATTCTAAATAGGTGCCTTTTGCAGCTGAAGCTTCTGCTTCAGATCGGTTAATAGTAACAGCCCGCTCTGAATTTGTGTCCAACTCTGCCATTACCATTATGTATCTGCCGAGCCTTTTTCCAACTGCTCTAACATTGCGATATTATCATCAACCTGTTTATCGTTCCACTGCTGGGCACAGGTCTCTTCTCATGCAGAGAAGAATTGAGTGTAATCACCACGCTTGTTCAATGCGGGTTGGCGATTTCAGACTTGAAAATCAAGGTTTCCTCAAGATGTTTTCCTTCACCTTGTAATCAGTCATTGGTGTCCAAGATATACGTAGAAAGTAGGGTTGTAACGGAGGCTTGTTAGCGGAGGCGGAGGCGGATGCGGAGGTGACGAGTCTCACCTCCGCGGATGCGGAGGTTAACGGAGGCGGAGGCGGAGGTGAAAGTACATATAGATAAAATTGAAATTTATGGTTAATTAAAACAAAATTTTTATTTTAAATACGTACATTAATAGTAGTATACTTGGTAAAAAAAAATATTACCTTCTTGTAATGAAAATTAAGGAGAAACAAATTGTGCTTGCCGCATTCCCGCCTTGCACTAGTTGATTCTTGACCATTTCGCGCTCAAACGCGGCCGGACTATTTATTTATTGCATAAATACGTAAATAAACCTCCGTTATAACTCCGCTAAAAATTTTGCGGAGGCGGAGGCGGAAGCGAAGATACGATTTCTTGCGGAACTTCCGCAGTAACGGAAGCGGAGGCGAAGCTCCGTTACAACCCTAGTAGAAAGTACATATATAATCTTAGAAAATTTACCTTGGCACTTGCCTGTAGGCCTAGTATGAGTTTTCATTACAAAACTCGATCGTAGATATCGAGTGCGTTTCACTCATCGATTGACCCGCTTCAAGGTTGTAAGAACTCTCAACCAATGAGAGTGCCAAACGCGCTCGATATCGACGAACGAGTCACGTAATGAAAACTCATACTAGGCATACTGAACTGGAATCGAACCCGCACACTCATACTTGAAAGGCTGGTGTTTTAACCACTAGGCCACTCCCAATGTGATATATTTGGCAAAAAATGTAAACAAGTATGATTTCATGAAAAAAACAATTTTAATTTCTACACAATAAAATTCAGTTTATGCTACAACATCAATTTTTTACAATAATGCCTAGTTACTTTAAAATCAACCTAATCCTCATTAGAATATGGTTGATATTTGTTTAACATGAAAAAGGGTAGGGTATGCAGCACTGCTCACTTGGACTGTAACCATAGTATATGCTGGGCATGTTTCCAGTTTAAATTGATGCTTGTTCTGAATACAAGTGTGTCACATAAAGCGAATGCCTATTTTAACTTGAGAACTCAGTTTACTGGGTGACATCACAACCAATCTTACTAAGTGGTTATCCCTTAGTAAGATTGGTTGTTATTTGGAGCTATACGGCTGTTATCGTTTAGCCACAAATTCCTTGTTATGTTTATTTTGTTGGACTCAATATGTCAACAATTATTACAAATTGAAATCATAACAGCTTCTAATGCCTTTGTTGTTTTACAGACGATCGCACATCCAAGCTATTACAACCTGTCATATTTTTTTAATTAGATTTTCAAGTTTATCGCTAAAGTATTAAGGCTCGTTGTTGATTTGGAATATTTGACAGTTTCGGGTAACTTGACCTGCTGTCGTCCGTACATTTTAATTTAATAGAATTCTAATTAAAACAGCTGTAAGGGAAAACGGACAAAATAATTAGTATTATTATTATTGCCGTGTATACTCCATTCGGTATAAGTTCAAACATTTACAACAACCCACCAGACAAAGTCTTGCCGCCAAGCGATTTGTCGTGTTCCGGCATGATGTCTGGTGAACCCATACGGAGGACGGGTCCGATCTGAGCAGTTGTGTTGCGATGTGTGCCGGGTACGATGCACTAAATGTGTTGTGTCGGGAGTTTGGTCGTGGAGGGTCTAAAGATCAATCTCCCTCTGTCGCAGCATCGTTGGTCGTGTTGTTGGGTTTAACATTGCATCACCTCGCTCAACTGCCGTCTTCCTTCCTATTCACTAAGAATTTTTAAGTGAATGGGCTTAATAAACTAGCGCGCTTTACCATCAACGATTACATCACTGCTTACCATCAGGCGGGATTGCAGTCAAGGGCTAGTTTATAATTATAAAAAAAAACGGGTCTGATCTGAGCAGTTGTGTTGCAATGTGTGCCGGGTACGATGCACCAAATGTGTTGTGTCGGGAGTTTGGTCGTGGAGGGTCTCCAGATCAATCTCCCTCTGGCGCAGCATCGTTGGTCGTGTTGTTGGGTTTAACATTGCATCACCTCGCTCAACTGTCGTCATCCTTCTTATTCCTAAGTTTTTTTTTTTTTTTTGAGTGAGTAGCGGAAAATAGTTGGTATTGTAACCACTTTTTTGCTTTTAAAACCATCCTTAAGCCAACAGAATAGGAGCCGACATCGGTCGAACGGACTGTAAAAAATTTTGATTAAGTGTGTAATGTTATTTCAAATGAAGTTTAGTCTAGTGGTAGCCTAGTAAAAAAAGGTTAAGGTAAGGTTCGAGCCCAAGCAGGCAGTTTATGTAATTTATTTCATCACCACTGCTCTCAAAACGATGATGCAGGAAAATATCGTGAGGAAACCGGTAGGTACGAGTTTCGTATGTCCTCGTATGTCCTAAATCGAAAATTCGTGACATCCACCAAGTCGCTATAATCCAAAGTGTTGGGTTACGGCCATAGTACTTCCACAGAGAGAAAACCTGTTCTCCAACAGTTGATACATGATAGTTTGATTATCCTGTAGTCGATCATTTAAACTGTCAAAACATCTTTATAGTTTTCTGACCATTACATTAATCTAATTGGCACTTTATAAGGTTTCATTTAATTAGCACTACAACAAGGCAACCTCATCGACTTAACAGATTAATATTATGTAATGTGACTCATTTGCACGTGTACTTATAAATATATTGTTCTCAATGTTACCTTTATCATTCATCCTTGTTCTACAGGAAAATGATCAGTCTTAATACTTCGCACTTATGATTTAAGTCCTGTTTTGGTCTTCGCAGACTTATCGCACTCGGACACGCGGCTCTCAATCATGCTAAACGGCTTCGAGCTACATTTCTATAATCGCTGCGACTTATACAACGAACTTGAGAAAATATTCGGTCTCGAACCAGTGATCAAGCAACAGAATGATGACGATTGTACCGACCGAGATAAAGCTATGAACGATGCTAATGAGAAGCGGAGACGGGCGCAGGAGACGGTCAGGTCGGAGGCAGCCATGGCACGGACGTGGCGAGACCTCATCCCCGTCATTAAAATCGATATCTGCTCCGGTAGAGTAGTTTTTGGTAACAGATTAGTCCCAACGACTTTGTCAATAAGCGTTGAGGAGTCCCACTTAGTGTATAGCACAAAACCTCCCGCCTCAAGCCTGGACCACTTAATGCACTTTGTCAAAGCAAAAGCAGAGAATTGCAAAGTGATGCTTGCTCCCAGTCCTAATTACACATCGATGGTCGATGAACCCCCGCGGTACATGGGCGAGGGTTTCGTCGTCATGAGCTCCAACTATATCGAAGTATATTTCTATATGGATGAACCAGGCATAGTGCCGGAACAACCTGTCCTGCTACAACTAGCCAATGGGGATATTGTAGAGTCGGCACCTCCGATATGGGGTGTGGACATCAAATGTGGCAAAGGGACAGACTTCAGCTACGGGCCCTGGGCAGACAGACAAAGAGACCATCTATTCAGATTCTTCTTCCCACCGAATTATAAAAACTTAGAAGTAACGCCACAACCAAAACCTGGAGACATACGACAAACACAGTCGTTTGATATTAGACTGTCAACTTTAAACGAAGCTACCATAGATATTTTGTTTACGAAAAATAAAGAAACGAATGCGGTGCATATCAATATTGGTGCTGGTTCATACCTGGAGGTTACACTCCCATGGATCGTGTTCCAAGATGGCTATACAACTAAAATTACAGGGCAGCTATTACATTTGGAAGCCACAACAAGCCTTCAGTACAGGAGCCTGGCTGAAAGTGAAACATTGGAGTACACAATCAAATGCCACTATCCTCTTGTGTGGAACCACCACCAGTGCTGGCAGTTAAGTTTGACAGGATGTAAGGCCACCACACATCTCGTCTACACACATATCGATTTCTTTCAAGATCTCATTAATGATTGGTCGACAAAAGCGCGGCCCGATATTTTGCACTTTGTTCCTTATACTTGGAAAATATCCCTGCTATTGAAAGAATGTGAAGTAGTGACGGTAAGCAACCAGTATAATTGGATAGACTGCAGTTCTACTAATCAGGAGAATAATCACGTCGCCTTCTGTGGAGATCTCCTCGATGTCTCCTTTGATCTGCCATTCGTTGATTTCTTGCCAGATTTCATCCCTCTAAAGATCTGGGTTCAAGGAGAAGCTGTTGACATGAGTCTCTTCTTGCCTGAAGTAAACACGTCAAAGTTACTTCTACTATCTCTGGACAAGAATATGAAGTTGGTCCCCTGCAGACTAAAGGCTTCCAAATGGAGAAGAAAATGTGTTAAGTCCCAGGGTTGGGTAGACTGTTGGTCTGTCCCGATTGTAGCCCTAAGTGTAAGATACAATTATCATCCTATTCCACCTTTGGGCCCCGAGCCTCAAGCAGACATAACTACACCAGAGAAAGAAGAAATTTTATTATCTCCGATGAGAATACCAAGGATGAGGAAACAGCCCCAAATAAACTGGACCTTGGACGGAAACAAGTTTGACAGAACTTCTTTACCACCTGACAAAGTAAGCGTAGAACTGGAAGTGGGACCTTCCATCCTACTGGCCTATGGAACTATAATTACAAGCTTTATGAATTTACTAGAAAATATCTTTGGCGAAGACCAAACATTTACTGACATGCAGAAATCCCCAACTGCAGAGACTTTTTACTGGTCCAGTGACAATACAAAAGTGAATGATAAAAGTAGTGTTAATCAACATACTGAGATATCAATGGACGATTCCACAGATTCAAGCAAGGGGCCTTTTGACCCGCGACACTACAGACCCTTAGACGTGACCGTGTCGATCATAATCCATGACATACAAGCGCACTTAGTTAAGAATTGTAGTGAAAGTGAACCACCTTGCCCAGTCGTGCTGATAGAACGATTTGGATTTGAAATGGACAAAAGCTTTAGAGAGACCAAATTGCAACTTCTATTGAGCCCTTCAATATTAGTGTCTGCTAATAACTTATCACGAACCAACCCCACAAACTCGGGGGCCTTGTATCAAGGTCACTTGATGCTCTCGTCGTTCCAACTACGAGGTAACGGATTCTTCAGTGATACCAATCGAACTGTCGAAGAGGATACTGCGGAGTACGCGTGGATGATGGAACTTCAGCTGGGTCAACTAACTGGGCGCCTGACCTTACCCCAACTGTACCAAATTATATCGTCTTTAGAGACATTCTTGCTTCTCATTTGCGATAGCGAAAACGAATTAGTTCCACCTAACCCAGCTAGACAATGCCATCACGGGATGAATAATGTAATGTGTCAGGAAACGGACCTCACTTTGAAGTACCGATGTCCAACAGCAAATGAAATCAAGTACAAGATGATTCGGGTCGCGATCGATCTCATTGATGTTTATATCGCAGACTCGAACACTACACTTCAATCGTGGATATCTCCAGTCAGACTGAGCTTTTGTAATTTACACGGCTCGGGTTGCGGTACGGGCGTGACCGGCTTACTGCCGAACATAAAACTAGCTCTCTACACACAAACAAACATGCAAACAAATACTCACCATCATTCAAATGGGAGTAACGCTAGTCAGACCAAACCGCCTGAAAGTGATAACTGGGTTGGTGTTGGATCAGTCGCCTTAGGACCTTTACTGATAGAGGCTGCGTCATCACTGCCCCAAACACCGAAAAACCTTCATTTAGTGCAACAGAAGTTCTTAAAACTTCACGATGATAAGAAGAAAAGACTTTGGTTCCTGTGGCCAGTTGAAGGGAAGGGTTCACAGTGCGGTTGTACCGGGGGCTGTGCATTCTTTGGATCTAATAGAAACGGTCCTAACTTCTTTAAGCCAAATCCCAACGACCTGAATGAAGGGATCAATGTGGCTATGTTCAATATCATAGAGACGACACCTGGAGAGTATGGTTACGGACAGAGTCTATTACACGCTGGACAGCTAGTGTTCCATACACCACCATACAACAGCTTGAACGTCTGCCTTCAGCCAACGAATGTGGCCACTTTAATACCGTCTCCGCTACCTCAAACCTTGAACAAATCTCCACAAAGTGCGGAACGTAGAAGCCTTACTAGAAGATTCTCTTACACAAGTATGAGCAAAGGAAGTAACAACTTATTAGTATCCAGCACTAAAAGCGATGTCCCGTACGCTCGCCTAGTAGATTCATCAGTGCCATTGGGAAACTCTAAAATTGATAGTGATTCTAAATTGAACAAGAGTATTCTGAACGTTCCTCAGATGGAAAGCAGTGTTTCAGATTCAAAGTTAGCCTTGAGTTGTGGGGTGAAAGACAATGCTAGTGTAACGGTGAAGAAACTGGGTCCAGGAGACGCTGAGCCCTTTGTTGTACCCAAAGTGCCCGTAAGAACCGTTGCTGTCTCAGAATCGCATTATTCCTTAAACTCTCAAGTACCACCCGAAGAGACCCTTAACCAAGAAGTACAAAGAACTATGTCTATAACAAGTGAAAATCATTCTGAAGCTTTCTTCTCAGCTGATGAAGACATGTTCCCAAGCCGGTCTTCAAGCTTAAAGCATTCATTTGGCAGTCGCCATAGCACTCATAGAGATAAAAGTTCCTTCGGCATTAACGACATAACCACTGAAAAATGGAATAATTCCGCACCTAAATCAGAGACGATAGATATTCCGGACACAATAAGCAATTTGAGCACAGGCGTCCAACCGGATTCAGAAAGCGGTTCTGTGTCTTCAACTTCCTTCATCTCCGCGATCTCTTCGCAGGAAGACATGACGCTGGTCAACCTTCACATGCAGACTAACAAGCCTATAGTTGATTCGCCTCTCCTAATGGCCAGCTACATGCACAATTTACCTCAATACAAGTGCCCTAACTGGTCTTCCTGCTCTCTACCTAGTGGCAGTGACGTATTCACGTTACCGCTATTCAAAAGAGCTGATGATGGAACCCTAGTTTATGTCGGACAGAAGTACCTACCTAGCTTCGAACCGCTCGGAAAGGTAAATGTTCTCAGATTGGTATCAAAGAAAGATCATAATAATCAGAACCAGCACGGTCCTTACTCCAATTTGCCTCCGCATTTTAACTCTCAAGTCAAAGCCCATCCTTACCCGCAAGGGTGGTGGGATGTTCAGCAGACTGTGCAAGACAGTCAAGAGAATACCACAGAAAAGAGTACCACATCGACAGTCACCACCACAAGTGACTCTAAAAGTGGGTTATTCGTCAAACTTCGAGGCGAAATCGATATAATGTTGACACCTCTAGTTCTGGAAAGTACTCAGAAATTCGTCGAGTCTCTAACTCCTGTTTTAGCTAACATACATCCGATTACAGTGATCAATCACTTGCGTCTGCTTTGTATTTCTTCTGTGTCCAGCGCCAATGTGTTGAAACAAAAACAGTACGTCCAGAACTGGCTGCCACAAATGCAAGACCGTAGCCAATCTAACTTGGTTACAGATAAAGACGACAAATGTAAACTGGCCACGATACCACATTCAAACGTTTACGAAGAGAGCATTCTAGAGTCATTACAAGCGACGGTAACCATTCCTAAAGTCAACATGATCTTCATACAATCCTCAGTGGTCGAAGATATGATATCATTCTCAGCCTTAGACAACATCCAGGACCTGACTTGCGTATCCTTATTCGGGGTGTCTGTTGAGAATATTATAGCGAAATACGTCAGTACTAGGAAGAATTTGGAGTCTGTACAGTTGTACTACAGACCTACGTTACGAGCTCTGGGTAGTAAGAAGTCCTTCGGTATAATGAAAGGTCCTCGAGCGTTGATTTCGGCGCAGTCTTCTGGGAAGAGACGAGGACCGGAGAGAGGAGAGCCAGTTTATATTGAAACGTCGCAGCAGCAGTGCGAGGATACCACTATAACGCTAAATGTTGGTGAGTACATAAATATTAAAGCTGGGTTTGAATAATAGTACTGGTAATTATAAACAACTTTTAGTATCGGTCCAAGTCAGAAGATAGTGAAGTCTACAGAAATATCGAATAAGAAGGATTTGTTTCATACATTTAGATCAGATTGAATTTATGTATGAATCAGCAGATATGTTATTCGATATTTCATTGCTACTCCCATGATAGAAGTTGTTTTTATTTATCAGTATTTCTTAAAAGGATGTCAATGTATTTAAGTCAGTCATATTCGAATATGGATTCCCACAATTCCTTGGCATAATTAACTCAATCGTGTTTTCAGGCAAAGTACACGGTCAACTCCGTCGCATACGCAACGAGTCATCACAACTGAAGGACGTAACAATCACAGGGATACCGTGCCAACATTCCAAAGTGTCTTTCAAGTTCATTCGACTCGACTCCTGTGCTAAAGGATGTGAGTCTATGGTAAGTTCACTGTAATTTAAGTCCCATGACCGGAGCCAAACGGTAGAGTTTTAAATAATTTCTGAAATGACGTTATTTTCTCAGTGTTGCCAAAATGGAACACCAGCTGATGCTCAGAAGGACAGTCCTATAGGCTTCATAATGTTTGAATGTGGTCTAGAAGGCATCTCAATAAAAGTTGCCAAGCATTCACAATCTCACAAACCACAAACACAGACTGAAGAAAAGAAATCACTTAGACCTGACAATGAGAGCTGTAGGGAATCTGTCAAGTCTGCTGAAGAGTCGAAGCCAGATAAGGAAAGGACTACCAAAAGCAGGACTTCAGGGATTGAAGACCTGTTTCGAAAGAGAGATTCCAGCTCCAAACCTAGTACTCCTAATCTTGGAAATGCTCAGCCGCCTCCCGTTCCACCTCCGCCAGAACCTTCAACTCCGGGGCCTGATGAGCCTTCGAATAACGACAGCACTGCTACTGTAGTGCCTTTGAAGGATAATGGGAATACGTCGTCTTGTGCAATCGATTTGAAGGTTGTGTGGTTCAATTTTGCCGCACCGCCGAGGACACCCATCACGAAGAAAATTGACTACACCAGGTAAAGTAGCCGTGAATGGTACTTTATTATCACCACCAGTGTGATACTTGTCAGGGGCCCTAGTCTGATATTTTTATAAATTTGTCATTCCAACACGATTCTATTGTCATTGTGCTGAAAAGTTCGTGATCTGCTAAATCCATAATGATCGGTCAATTATCTCAGTCGTCTCGTAATGCAATGGTGATAGGATGACATTGCCGTACTGTCATTATTATAAACCCCCTTATTAAAATGATTTTTTAAAAACTAGTATTGAATTTGAACATTTATTAATATGGAGTGCATGCAGTCTTATGTAATTTTAACGTTGAAAGAGTGATGATTCTTAGCCTAATTTGAATAAAAATATCTTAGTGCTGTGCAGTTACTACATATGCACACAGACCCACCCATACACTGTAAATGCCTGATTTTCTCCAAGTATCACAATTTGAAGATATTATGATTTCAATTTTTTATTGTCTATAAAACTAAATGGATCCATTGAAACAAACTTAATAAGTTTAAAAACCTTATTTATGAAAAAATAAAAGAAGACACATGATATCCGCTTAGTGCTGTGCTTTAACTTCTTCCAATATCATTTTAGGCTAGACTGGAACCTGCTAAGCACTGCTTCTCCAGCCATCAATGCCTGGATGAACCCCTGCAACCGGCTAGGCATCCGTGTGGTCGCGTTGTACCGCGCCTACGCCAGACGTCTCACCGCCACCGCCGCTAGTCTCATGGCGGCTGCGTTAGACCTGGCTCCGCATCACACTCTACCCAAGGTAACAACTCTCTGAAGTAATATATCAATACAGGCTGTTTTTTTTTTAATAAAGTTGTAAGATCAGCCAAGTACAGAGAACACCAAGCTACTACAATGTGTCAGATTTCTTTATTAGATTTTCAACTTTATCTCTAAAGCTAAAGAAGGCTCAAGGTTGATTGGGAATATCTGACAGTTTCAGGCAGCTTGACTTGCTGTCGTCTGTACCTTAAACCGTTGTCACTGCCAGAAATCGCTTTCAGGAAATTAAACTTTTCAGATAGAATGATCTGGACATATTTCGAAAATGGAAATAAATTTAGCAAGATATTGGGCAGTTATCACAAAATCTTTTTTAGGTGACAATTGGCCCTGTTTCTTACGGATCAAAAGCTCTAGCGGACCAACTAAAGTTTGTGTACTAGAAAAGTAAAAAATCGCTTGAATAAATATCGCGAATTTATTGATCAGTTCCTTGAAGTACAGACGACAGCACATCAAATCACTACAATCTGTCAAATTTCTTTATTAGATGTTCAACTTTATCGCTAAAGCATTAAGGTTCAAGGTTGATTGGGATTATATGACAGTTTGGGGTAGCTTGACCTGCTGTCGTCCGTACATCCTATGATAGTGCTTGTCACTTTGAAATCAACTTATATTTCAGAGTAACTAGCATTATTAAAAAAATTACAAGAATTTTTGAAGTTGTAACGTAAATTAAACTTTATACTGTCGAAATTAAAGGTATTTTTCTTTAATTCGTATTTGTTTACATTTTTTGGCAAATAAATCACGATCGGTAGACAATAGAGCAGTCTTGCGTTGACCAGGCGTAGACTTGACGAATAAGTTCCCGATTTTCCCACTTCTGAAACTTTCTTTTTCTTCTGGCAGAGTCGCTACGGCCGTCACACGCCGATGGCTAAGCAGTTACGAGAGGAGCCGTCGCTACAACTGTGTGCAGTACTACTGCGGTACGCACTACAAGCGGACGCCGCAGCCGTACAGGCAGATCTTGCTGAAAGACATCTACCGTCATTGTCTACGTTGAGACAGGTAAAGTGATATAATAAACCTTAATACCTTTACAGTTTTTATTTTCTTCCTAAATATCTTGCAAAATATCTTCGGGATCTTTAAGTAGCTTTTATCCCAATTTTTATTGGTAGAATTCGACGGTGATCCCTTCCCCTTCGGCGTGTTACCGTCCTTTGCACCAAATATGACATGATATGTTCCATTCCAGGGTGTTATAGTCCTGAGTCGTCAATGGAAGAACATCCTATACACTCCATTACTACTGGAACACAACTACAAGAGCAAAATGATGAAGCCACTCAATGTTACCTTTGCGCTACCTGATCTATTGGAGGTGAGAATTTATATTCAAAAGTAAAGAGTAGAAAATATCAACTGTGTTAATTGCTCTATCATATCAAACATACAGAGAGTTTTTCAAACAGCTTTTAGCTTTGAACTGCCCTTGAAAGTCTTTCTGTCACATAAATTCATCTTATAGTGACAGAGATAGCACAAGATTTAAGTGCGAAATAAAATGAAGTTATGCTAGGGCAGTGTTTTTCAACGTATGCGTCGCGACTCTCTAGGGCGTCGCGTTATTTAATGTTATAGGGGTTTCCAAATGGAATCAAACACTTCAAACTTCTGATGGTTGATTGTGGGAGTTCTGGTTTTCTGTCCCACCTGTCCAGAAGAAACTTAAGTGACTGACTGAAATTCCAAATTAGAAGCAGCGGAGGGTTTCTTTTTTTTTTTTATTATTTTCTAATAAAGAGAGAAAAAGGTTGCAAAACATTGCATTAGAGAATTCGGGCGTATGTTATTTAAATTGTTTGGGAGCGTTTAAATTTTTTTTATCTCACAACGTTACCAGCGCCTTCCTTGTGGTTACCTGGAGTACAGTCACGCTGTGAATGTGTGTTTGTGCAAGAGCACTCGGTACCCTCTGAGATCCTACAGAAGTCGGAAATTTGTGGGTGTGTTTTATCAATTGATACTACTCCCACCCTTTTGATTGCGACTAGTTGGGATCGTTTGGACCGCCCATTGGTCCGTTTGGTCCAAACGATCCCAACTAGTCGCAATCATTTGACAAAAATGTGTTCGCCGATTAGGGGGCTGGTCACGTACACATTCACTATCTCTTGTACACCTAGGTACCACAAGTAAATATGATTTCAATAGATTTTGTAATCTGAAACGGTATTTCAAATTTCATCTCTGTTCAGGATTCCGTGGAAGGTTGGCAAGAGTATCCATTGGAGACAGAAGCATTGGACGAGAACTGTTTATTGTTGAACATGGACGTCGATAAGATGAACCTGCCCAGTGAGTACACATTCATATTTCTTTTATATAGAACATACAAAGTAAAATGTACTTTAACGTCAATAAATTAAGTTCAAGTTTCAAACAGATCATTAACAGTACGCAGCCGCCAGTAAAGCAGATAATAATAATTTTGAACGACAAAATAGTACTTATTGCTTTTTTATAAAAATAATTTTATCTTGTAATATATATTTTTTTAAATAATTTTCACACAAATATAAAACTACTAAATTTAAAGTATCTCGAAATTGGCTCTTAAATTAAATATGATTTTAATAGGCGAAATTAGTTTTACGGATTATAATATCGAGATTCACTTCATTCTTTCATACCCCTCTGTGCCTCGGAAAGCAGGCCGATATCGATATAAACAGGTTTGACTACCCGATCAGCCCGCTTCAAGGTTGTAAAGAACTCTCAACCAATGAGAGCGCCAAACGCGCTCGATGCGGCCTGATCGAGTCTCGTAACGATAACTCATATGGTAGCCACACTGGTCGTCCAGAGACCGCGAAGTTGGACCTCAGTCTTACCAAAAGAGTATCGTATTGTGCCGAGCGCTAGGTTTTGGTGGTCAGAATAAACCGAAGATTTCCGACTGAATTAGACTGCAAGCCAACCCCATCATAGTTGGGACAAAGCTAGACCGATAATGGTTTTTATATTAATGGAGTGGATTTCAGCGCTATTGAATTAGTTTTAAAAATGTTTGAAGTTGTATCGTAATATGAACTTTATTATGTGGGAATTATTGTTGATTTTTCCATAAACTCATATTTGTTTCACGAATATCTGAAATGCAATTTACCATGGCAGCTTAGATTCAAGTCTCGTGTCCAATTGGCATAGGAGCCCATGATTTAGGAGTTAATCATAACTAACAAAATATCGGTACCTTTAATCTTCTCCTCTACGTTGTATACAGTCGTGATATTCATTTGTATTCTACAATATAATCCGTAAATCTAATTCCACTATAGTACAACATGACTTGACATTGATGTCAACATTAATAACGCATTGTTTATGTGTGAAGCGTCCGGCGTGGGTGCAAGTTCGCGCCCGCACTCGTTCCCTTCCACGCCGCCCTCCGGTTCGTACAACAAACACTTAGTGTTGTGCTGGGAGGGACTTGTGAACCTTATCGATATGAGAATAGAGTTGGATTTCAACTGTGGAGTGGAGATTTTCGATTTACATTCTCAAGATATTTTTTTCTTTCCTTGATGTAAAAGGCACAATTGTTAGTTATATTCTAACGAAATAAGCATCATTCCGTGCGAGTTTCATAACAAATAAGTGAGAGAGTGTTTAGAGCATTTGGACTTAATACGGTTCACGAGTCCTTTAACTAGAGGTCGTTTGTTATGTTTAAAATATACCTATGTACAGACACCAGCACATGAAGCTACTAACATCTGTCAAATTTATTTAATAGATTTACAACCTTATAGCTAAAGCATTAGGTTCAATTTGATTGGGTAAATTAGACAGTTTTGGATAGCTTGACCTGCTGGTGCCTGTACAATCTGATAAAAACCCAATTATTTCGAACAATATTTTTTGTAAATCTATGTATTATAATACCTGCATTACGATTCTGAGACCATCTCACCGTGGGGTAGCTAATAATAATAAATAAAAAATAGGAAATAACTTGGGTGAAGTGATCGTGAAGTGAGTTGTCATTCAAACTAGTGCTAGGGGATTGACACTGTGGCAGACCGTCACCTCCTTCTGCGAAGCAGTGATGCAGGCAAAGGAGGAGGTGGAGCGCGTGAGGGAGTGGGAATCCCAGCGCCCTCACGCCACTAGTCACGGCAGGAGACGCCCTGGTCGGGAGACGACATCGAACTCCCAGTCACAGTGAGCAGTGAGCAGCTCGCCGCCCGGTAAGGAAACCAGGTGGCCAGAGTCGATGGCGCGTTGTGTTTCATGCGCGCCTCAAAGAGATGCTTCCTGGGTCAGGGTTGTGGGTTGGCTAAAAAAGAAACCGTGGCCCTGGCGCACAGGCAAGTGAAGAAACACGGGCGGGGTTTAGTCAGTAAAAGTCTGACACGCCCTTCCGCTCCACCCAGAGCAGGAGAAGTCTTTAGATGATTTCCCATCCAAAACAAAAAAGGGGGAATTGACACTATTGACAACTCACTCTAAACTCACTTCACGGAACTTTTCACGATGAGATTTTAATAGAATCGATAGGCTGGTACAGTTTCTTTAATTTTTTATGCGATTACAATATCTCGTAACAAACGATGTCACAGCGTTATGTTATGCGTTTGTAATGTTGTTGTTTGTCTTGCGATTGTTGACGACAGCATGGAGTGATCATGTACATCTTACATACGTGTGACCATTTCATACTCCTTATGTTTGTCATGTCCTGATGTTATTCACAACAATGAATTGTCTATTATCTCCTTCTATACAACGAGTAACGAAACGGGTATATATGTATACAATTCATACCAAATCATCAAATGATCTCTCCCGCTGTAGGCGGATGCGGATGTGTCAGACTTTTACTGACTAAAATCCAACCGTGTTCCATCGCTTGCCTATGCCCCAGGGGCCAAGTTATCTTTTGATCATCCCGCAACATACAATACATACCAAGGCTTGTTAGATATCTGAGGTCATCGGAAAACCTGGAATTAGAGATGCCGATGCATTCCACTAGTTTCTATGATAAATCCTTTACTGTACAAGCAGTTCGGCTTTGGAATGCCTTGCCCGTGTCCGTAAGACGTGCTCAAACACTGTTTACTTTTAAAACTATGATAAAAAGCACTTCCTCTCTCTTTAAACATATTATTATATTTTATATATTATGCTCTTGTATAATATTTATTAATAAGATGTATAAAATTATTTAAACTAGTATACACTTAACGTATATATTTATTGTATAATCTATATAAATAGTACACTGTGGACTACTTACATTATTTCTTTATCCTTCCCCTTAGAATTCCATCCAAAGGTTGTCTGTAAAAGATCGCTCTTAGCGATAAGACCGCCCATTGTGTCAACCTTTGTAAAGTATTTTTATTTATGTTCTGTAATCTATATGGTGTACATAATAAAGAGTATTCTATTCTATTCTTGTTTGGTAGATTTTTATAATGCTACTTATACATTTACGGAAGTTATGACAAAGAACACGACCTGTGGTAGGCTACTACGATACTAGGCGCGCAGAATTACGAAAGAGATTTATATTGACGTACATAGCGCGGTGACATGTTTGTAATTATTTGAAGTTTAAGAAAATATGAAACTAACCATTTGGTATCAATGAGCACTTTTCCGATAGGTGAGTTTCAAAAGTCATCAAGAGGTGGCGCTACCGTAAATTTTAGATTTTTTTTTTATATTTGATTTCTTTCGGTTAATTTAGTCTGTGGCAAGAACAAACTGACAGTGATGGAATGTCATAAGTCATATTTTGAGTGATTTAAACAAATAAGAAATGTGCAAACAACACGCCAACTAAAAGTGCCGGCTGCGCCATCTATCAAGTCATAGGAAAGGTCCTGGAAAACTGCTCATTTTTAGAGTATTTTATTTTGAGTTAAAAACCTTGTATTATATAAACCCTTTTCGTTACACGTATTACATTAATATTACACCCTTTCCTATTCTGGCTTCCGATTTTTCCACTCATTTGTATCAAATAAATTTGTGAAAAAACGTTAATCTCAAAATTCCTTTTGTACTAGTGATGTTATCCTTGTTTTGTTATTATAGCTTTTGTGTTTTAATTAAATGTAATATTATGTGTATAACTTTATATTCTATTTGCTCATTCTTTTTTTTTTTTAATTAAATCTGTTTTCGATTTATAAAAAAACACATAGCTATTATATAAAATATGTAAAGAAAACCCAGTCCGACCCATAAGGATAATAAAGTTTAGGTAAACACATGACCAAATAATATATGAAATTTTACGTAATCATAGTAATATTAATAATGAATTTTGAAATAATCTTTTTTTTTTCCCCGAATTAATTCCCACTTCCCCAAAATTTGCTAATTTTTTAACAAGTGACTACACCATTTTCGACGGTATTATTATGAGCGATGCGACCGCGTGCCCTGCCCCCCTTCGCCCGCGCAAGTATTGCCTACTGCACATGTCTTAAGAAAAAAATAAATATTATTTCGCAAAAGTAGGTAACTCCTTTTGCGAAATAATTTTTATTTTATTAGGGGATTTTTTTTGTTAAGTTTAACCCTGCTTTGTTGGCATTAGTAGAATCAGTTATAGATACCTAACAATAGCTTCACGGATCGGACAGGGTTTTCTTTACATATTGTATAACAAAATTACTAAAGCGCTAATGATAAATACGCACTATGCATTTTGCTTACTACCTAAATGAGTTATCTAACACTCACTATAATATTAATATACTTCCATGTGACACATAAATTTACTAGTTGACAGAGAAATTCGACGTATTTGTGGAAAGACAAACCTTTAGGTCATTAGCAACAAATTTAGACCCGCTACTTAGGTTTGAAAACTGGATGGTACGTAATTGTGTCATTTGCACGTGTTTTTTTAAAATTTTACGTCTTGTTACCAAAACAACTATTTATAAGACAAAACTACTCCACTCCAAATATTTAATTGGTATTTTTCTGAATGTAGAATGAAATAGTGATCTTTTAAAAATATGCTTTCAAAACTATCTAACAAATAATCTCGGATATAAAAAAGTCTTTAATAGAATTTTGCCTATAATGCTCCCACTACAAGCGTGGTGATTACGCTCAATCCTTCTTTGTATGAGAGGAGACCTGTTCCCAGCAGTGGGACGATAAAAAGGTTGATGATGATGATGATGATGATGATGTTCCCACTGCTGGGACACAGGCCTTAATCTACCACGCTGGCCCAATGCGTGGTCGTAGATGTTACTTGTCTTCGAAGTTTTTGGCTCTAGAACATGCCGGTTTTGTCACGCCGTAAAGCCGTACAGCCAGAGCCGAAGCCGTACAGAGGACGGTTCTGAGCAGTTGTGTTGCGATGTGTGCTGGGTACGATACGCCAAATGTTGTTGTGTCGGGAGTTTGGTCGTAGAGGGTCACCAGATCAATCTCCTACTGGCGCAGCATCGTTGGTCATTTTATTGGGTCATTCACCACGCTCAACTGCTGTCTTCCTTCCTATTCACTCAGTTTTATTAAGTGAATATGCTCTTATAAAAATTACAGAAAAGATCGGCTTATTATTCTAGTCAACTGAAACTTCTAAGGCATTGGGGCGTAATTGCTATGTGCAATACCCGGGACTACCATTATTCCGTTACACGTTGTAAATCTCAATCCGAAGGACTTCGCATGCATTTTGTAATACAATGCTTCATAATATTGATTAATTGATCTCGTCAACAGCTTATAACGCAATGAATGTTTTTGAACTGTCAAAGTTATAGAAGAACTGTCATTGCATGTTATGCAAATACGCCGCTGGTTCAAGGAATAAAAACAATTTTTACTCTGTAAATGAACAACACTTTTCATATGATGGCACCTTGATTCACGAACCTTCTACATATCATCAAAGCCAGCTTCAAGATCATACATTCTAGCACATTCTTCAATTCCTTTATAATTTAACGTCCTTACATTAGTGATGTGTTAATCCCGTGTCCGTCACAGTGCGGGGCGCACAAAGCAGCCGCGCGAGCCTGGTGTTCCCCTCGCTGCCATTCTCCACGAGGAAGCCGACCTTCCACGACGATGCCATCGCTAGTGAGTAGATACATTGCTAGTTATAACTGTGATTTGTTATAGTATGTGCTGCAAGGCCTTCAATGTAAACCTTTGATGAATTTAAGTAACTTATAAAGAAAAGCGCGATGGTAAATGTGGTGAGTGGACAAAAAAGACATCTGGTCAGATAATTACTGTGGTGAATCTTCAGCGCGCAAGGTTAAGTCATCGATAAAATAAAAACCGATTGGGATCACCTTCCTCTCAGGATGATATTCGCCGCGTACTTAGAGGGGTAATTTTAAAAATGTTTGTAGATAAAAAGAAAATTAATAAAAAAATAAACGTCAAGAAGTTCGACTCTTGTTTGTTAAAGAGAGAGGGAGAGAGAGAGAGAGAGCTACACACAAGCCGTCTATTGTATCTTTTTTCACTTTACTTTTTACTAAAATGTTGTACGTTTTCCAGTATTCATGGTATTTTCTAGCTGACATTCTCTTACTTTTCCACAACAGTAGATTACGGGACCCTGAAAGAAGACCTACCAACAGTGGGATCGAACCCATCGCTGTACTCTCCTCACGGCAGTGATGAGAACATCAAGAATGATCGGGCAAGAGAAGACCTGTATCAATGGATGGCCAAACAGGAGCCTATCAAAGTGGTAAGTCTTAAGATTTCTTGGTGAATGACTAGAACGAGTTCGTGCATGTTCTTTTATATTTCAATGTGGATGCAGAGTGGCAAGGACAACGATAAACACATGATTTGTGGGACAGTACTGTGGCACATCCTCACCTCACATCACATGATGGCACACTTGATTATATACACACACAAACATACATGCAAATGTATGTTTATTCAATAAAATCTGATAAGGAAGAGCGAATTCTACCAATACTGGCATTCTTAAAGGGAGACTCATCATTCTCCTGCCCTTATCCCAATTTATTTGGGGTCGGCGCAACATGTCTTTTTCTTCCATACATCCCTATCAGAAGCCATCTCGGCAGTCACCCCCTTCTTAGCCATATCATCCTTCACACATTCCATCCATCGTTTCTTTGGTCTTCCCCTACTCTTATA
Source organism: Sesamia nonagrioides (assembly GCA_017933935.1). NCBI lineage: Eukaryota > Metazoa > Arthropoda > Insecta > Lepidoptera > Noctuidae > Sesamia > Sesamia nonagrioides. Next base: position 33,521 of record JADWQK010001203.1, on the reverse strand, counting down.
GCCATCAACATTCATAATTAAAACTCTCCTCACGACATTCTCCCCATCTCTCCGCAACACATGCCCGTACCATGACAACCGATTTCCACACAACTTTTCAGCTACCGGTGCCACTTCCAGACTTCCTCTTATGTACTCATTTCTTATTCTATCCATTCGTGTAACACCACACATCCCTCTTAGCATTCTAATCTCGGCTGCATGCTTGCCTTTCATTCATTCCTTTCGTAGCTCAACATTCTGATCCATACAAGACAGCAGGTCGGATCATGGTTTTATATATTTTCCCCTTAAGTTTAAGGGGAATGCGGGAGTCGCAGATTGTTCCCGTGACCTGCCGCCATTTCATCCACCCAGTGTTAATTCTGTGCTTAACCGGCCGATCTATTTCGCCATCGCTTTCTTAAAGGGAGACTCCAATCACGAATTTTGTTGTTGTAAAATATATTACCGTGTGGTGCCGAGCTTAGAATAGTTCCAACCCACATCCTCCCGTGGGTGTCTAGAGAGGCGACTAAGGCAACTCTCACCAGGGAAGCAGGCAGCAGCGCTTCTCCAGTGGAATATCAAATTACTGCGATCACCAACCTAACGGACAAGAGCGGGGAATATCCTCCCTCCCAAAGGAATGAATGAAGGCCTTGGGGGAGGCCTTTGTCTAGCAGTGGACCTCTATAGGCTGAATAAGAAGAAATACATGATTTTTTATTCTAAACCCCGTAGAAAATTTTGGCCTGTTACCAAAACAGTAAAAATGTGCATACAGTTTTCAGTTCTATTTTTTTTACATCCTACAAAAATTTCAAGCGTTTGTCAGAATTATTTATTGAATCCATGGGTTCGTGTCGATGTCCTGCCACGCTGTATTTAAGTTACACTGAGAATCACCACTTTTTAGGTATAACAAAGCTACAAAATAGAAAGGAGTTAGTATGGCGTGTTAAAACCATCACGATTCCAGTGTCTGACAAAGATGGAGCTATACAGGATGAATAGCGCTATCCCTTTTCCACAACGATTTAATGATGGTTTTAACATGTTGTAGTAGGGCCTCTGGCATTAAAACACCTACCCTTAATTGCGCTGTTGTGTGTTTGCACAAGGAAATAGCAAGCGTAGGTAATCAAAAATTCTCCAAGAACGTATCTGTCAGTTTAAGTAATCACAAAAATGTAGCGATTAGTGCATGTTCGTGAAATCTGTAGGTACTAATATATAAAGCTGAAGAGTTTGTTTGTTTGTTTGAACGCGCTAATCTCAGGAACTACTGGTCCGATTTGAATACAATCTTTTAAAAATGGCTATATAACATCGCTGTGACCAATAGGAGCGGAGCACATAAAAAAACGCGACCGAAGTCGCGAGCGGCCGCTAGTATTTAATAAAAACAACATCAGCATCAACATCCTCGATGTTGTCGTCATTTACTGAAGATTGCGATGAACAGCCTGCGTGCATTAAACAACCCAGTTCAATTCTAAGCTCTCCTAAAACGATCATCACACTCGATGGACACTGCATGAAGTAGTTACCATCCACACAAGCATGCACTCATCAACGGGGTTAAACACTAACCGCTGACACGCTCATTACAAAGTAAACTACACGATCACGTAATTGTACTAACCCAGGAGCCAAAGAGCAAGAAGCCAATAATTCCTCCTTCGAAGATGAACCCCCGCGCCGTGGCGGCCGCCATGCCGGCCTGCAGCCTGTACCCGCTGCAGGGCTCGCTCATGTTGCTGGACGCGCACCTGGTGTTCCAGCCCTTCCTGGCCGCGCTCGGGGTCTCGCCGCATCAGGTCACACAGGGTATGTATTATGCGTTTGTCATTTATTTAGCAAAAATATTATTGGAAAAATAACTCTTATTCCTTCACAATAAAGTTTAGTTTACGTTACAACTTCAAACATTTTTATGAATTTCATTCACTCTGAAATCAACTTAATTGTCATTGAAATAAGGTTTATACATATTTGTTTAATTTGAAATAACGTTATTATTTTTTATAAATTATTATCTAGTGCTTGACCGCAATTACCCGCCTGATGGTAAGCAGTGATGCAATCGTTGATGGTAAAGCGCGCTAGTTTATTAAGAGCCTATTCATTCTAGCCTCAAATTATAGTCCGACGGAAACACCGCCGCTGGCAAATTGTTCCAGTCTCTCGATGTACGCGGTATAAAAGACGAGGCAAAACGATTTGTCCGGATCGATTACGTACATAAAAAGATTTTGAATATAAATTAATGTACTTCTTTAGTTTTATTATCTTACATTTGTACTGCTGTCGAAAGTATACTATCCATACTAATATTATAAATGCGAAAGTAACTCTGTCTGTCTGTCTGTTACGCTTTCCCGCTTAAACCTCTCAACCGATTTTGAGAAAATTTGGCACACACAATCTTCGGACCCTGAGAAAGAACATAGGCTACCTTTTATCCCTGAAAAATATGATGTTCCCGAGGGAAATCTAAAAAGCGCGATATAACCGAACTCTACGCGGGCGAAGCCGCGGGCGGAAAGCTAGTTACCTATAATTGGTACAATTTTGCAGGCGAATCCAAAAACAAAAGCGGTTCAGGCGAAGGCGTGAACAACAGCGGCGGTCCGCCTGCACTGGACTCGCTCGGCTCCAAGTTGTCGCTCATAGCGTGGATGGACATGTTCCGCATCGACATCGTCGTCAGCGACCTCGCCAGCAGGGACCGACGGCATGCGGCTAAAGGGAAGGGTGAGTTGTTGTACAATATTGTAGTTGTGATTTGAAGGAGCATCAGGGGTACAGAAAAAAAATCTTCTACTCCAAAGATCGCTAAATACACAGTTGTTTTTAGGGTTACATACAGAAATGATAAAAAAACTTTTTTACACTTTTTAGTTGTTAAAAGTAGGTACTATGTATTCAGTTGCATCCGGACAGACTGGAAACTGACACAAATATAGTTGGGAAACAACGTAATTTTGTTTACTTTAATTTTTACCCGTAAGTATTCTCTCAACTGCCTATGGTCTTCAGCATCAAATTTACCGCAGACCATTATTTTAACCCAATGGGTGCAAAGGTCTCATCAATATAAATGAATTAAGTCCAACCACAAAGTAGCTACTGTAAACCGTTGAGGAGTTCCCGGAACTGGCTTCTGTCTTCATCATCAGAGCTCTTGTGACAGTCACAACCCATCTAGGTGTAAAGTTCTTATCAATACAAATTAATCGAGCCCAACCACAAGGTAGCTGCTGTCAATTGTTGAGGAGTTCCTTCTACTGTCTCCCGGCTCCATCATCAGATCTACTCCAGACCTTTATTAAATTGTAGTGCTTTAAAATACTTAATGAAAATGCTAAGAAATGCACTAGTCGCCTGCAATTTTTGAATGTTCCCCTTATTTTCTCTGGTCTTCCACAATCAAACCCTGATATCCTTATCATGGGACCACCTTGGGATCGTCTTCTTTCCAACAGTAAAAGAATTATCAAAATCGGTTCATAAACGACGAAGTTATGCGCGAACAAACATAATAAAAGCATATATACGGTCGAATTGAGTAACCTCCTCCTTTTTGAAGTCGGTTAAAAATGGAAACCTATTACTAATACTCCACCGTCTATCTCTCTGTCACCAGGCCGTGTCTCATGAATCGTGATAGCTAGAGAGTTGTCAAAAGATATGACGTGTAAAAGTGGTCAGTGATCCTACTTGCATAATAAGGAATTTCATTTCATTTCGGTCTAATTTTTACAGATGTTGTATTTCTGTTAGGTACTGATATAATACCAAATACAAGTTTTTTTTTTGTCGTCCTTACTAATATTATAAATGCGAAAGTAATTCTGTCTGTCGGTCTGTCTGTTACGCTTTCCCGCTTATACCTCTCAACCGATTTTGATGACATTTGGCACAGGACAATCTTTAGACTCCGAGAAAGGACATAGGCTACCTTTTATTTTGATATTCTCGAGGGAAATTCCACGCGGGCGAAGCCGCGGGCGTAAAGCTAGTTATATATAATAGTTTCTTATACCGTCAAAATCCTTTTAAAGTAATCTGTAACCGTGTCCTGGTACCACTTTATGATCTGCTAACCAAGCAGTTATATTAAGTTTTACTAACTATAAACCAGTCAAACATAAAACAACACTAACCAGGTACCCAACCCCACGGTGCGATCCAATCAGAGACGCCCGCTTTCCTCTGCGAGAAGGTATCCATCGACGTGGATCTCAAGAAGGTGGCGGACATGGCAGTCGATGACCTGATACAGCGGCAGAACGTGCTCTATATCTCGAGGGGACAGCTCAAGAAACATATCAGTACAATGCTGAACTTTAATATCAGTATACGTTTCATCTCGCAACAGGTTAGTATGAGAAACTTTTATATAACATACAAATATGAGCCACGTGAAGTAAAAGGTTGGGAGGCCCTGTCCTAGCCTGAACCTTTTACTTTTTTTTGTGTTTATAAACTAGTGTTTGACTGCAATCCCGCCTGATGGTAAGCAGTAATGCAATCGTTGATGGTAAAGCGCAGTAGTTTATTAAGACCCTAATCACATAAAAAAAAAAAAAAACTAGGTGAATAGGAAGAAAGACGGCAGTTGAGCGAGGTAATGTAATGTTAAACCTAGAGGGAGATTGATCTGGAGACCTTCCACGACCAAATTCCCGACACAACAACATTTGGCGCATCCTACACAATTGTTCAGACCCGTCCTCTGTACGGCTTCACCAGACATCATGCCGCAACACGACGAATCGCTTGGCGGCAAGACTTTATCTAGTGGGTGGTAACTTCTGCCGGCAGTCGATGTTATGGCCTACATTCTTAGTGTCCGACATTTTTAGTGCTAATTAAAATTCAACAACAATAACAAATTAAATTCAACAATTTCAATCGTTTCCACATAGAGAATCCGTATAATAGTGAGTTAGACCTTTAATGATGTCGTTTGTTCAGGTCAACATGCCTTTACTCCGCCTGCTGCATCAGATCAGCAACATGTACCAGAACGTTAAAGACACGCAGATTGAACTGCGGACGCAGACCAAGATATCTCATCGACAGAACAAGCACACTTCTTCATCAGGTACGTCAAAAGTTATCCAAGTAGTTTCCAAATAATAATCCATACTATTTTAATATTATAAATGCGAAAGTATCTCTGTCTGTCTGTCCGGCTTTCATGCCAAAACTACTGAACCGGTTGCAATGAAATTTGGTACACAGATAGTCTACGAGCCCGAGAAAGGATATAGGCTATAAAACATCCCGCTATGACCAATAGGAGCAGAGCAATAACAAAAAATGTTGCGAAAACGGGAGCTAACGCGGACGTACTATATATTGCCCCATTATTTTAACAGGAGCTTTTTTATATCAACTGAGCTCATTTTAATTTACGCCGTGCGCTGTAAACTGAAAGGACATAGGCTATAAAACATCCCGCTATGACCAATAGGAGCAAAGCAGGAACAAAATATGTTGCGAAAACGGGAGCAAACGTGGACGTACATATTGCTCCCATTATTTTAACAGGCGCTTATTTTATATCAACTGAGCTCTTTCGGTTCGAAGCTTTCGCGGGTGAAACCGCGGGGCACAGCTAGTATAACTAAATTCAACCCTAAAAAGTGTTCAGGATTCGAAGAATTCATGATTTTTCTATGTAAAATTATTTTTCCGTCCTCTGAAATGAAATCGTTTATTAAGCAAGTAGGACCACCGATCACTTTTATACGTCATATGTTTTTTTATCCCCTAGTATCAGACTTTAGAGAAAACCTAGTAAGCGTAACTTCCCTCGAAAAAGAAGTTCAATACGCCACCCTGGAGCCTAAATGGGACCTGTTGGCTCCGACCCTGACTCCTGAACTGGGTGTATCAGTGCCGCAGTCCTCGAGCCAGCAGAAGTTGGCTCAGCCAGCTACCAGGCCTCGGCCACAGTCTTTCGCACAGAAGCTGAGATCTACGGGGAAAAGTGTAAAAGGGAAGTTAGGTAAGTGAAATCCTACATTATTTATTTAGAATTATTGAGAATGTTATTCAGATATCAAATGTAATATGTAGACATTAAACATTATAATATTGAATAGAATTTTCTATATTCGAGTCAGCAAGACAAAGCCACAAGAAGATTGTTAGTAAAACCTAAGATTATGTTAGTAAACACAGATACTTAGCAAAAATAAGAACAACATTACAAAAAATAACAATTGGGCATCGTCTCGACATTCCACGAGAGATGGCACAAAAGTGTCCCACGTTCACACTGTAGGTGTCTCACAAGTCACAACCAGGCTTAGGACACTGCTGTAGTCCTGAGTGTCCCACACTCTGCGCACCAGGGAAGCGTACCTTTCGCGGAGATCAAAGATTGTAGACAATTATTGAAGACTCGTCATGATGTTGGTGTAAACGTTTTTGTTGGTTTTATGTTCGTGTCATTTATACCGGGTTTTACTTGTGAACATAGCTAGCATATTCGAACATTTGTACATGTGTCATATTTCAACGTTCCATCCATTCATGAAAAAAGTGGAATTCGAAATTAGCAAGTGTTGTAAAACTATCAAAAGAAGAGATTTGTTTAGTTATCTCACCGCTTTTGTCGTTTCAAACTAGTGCATTGACAATATTCTCGTATTTTCTAAAGGTATGATGAGATCCTTAAATCTTGAAATCTCAGTGTGAACAATCCTACACAAAATGTTCCTTTCGGTATTGTATTAAGTTTCGTGTCCGTCCACCAGGCTACAGCTCCCTGAACGAAGGCGCACACACGCCCATGTACGCGGCGGGCACTGCGGCCCCCGCGGCCCCCGTGTCGCCGGGCCCCGGGCCGCACGCGTCGCTGAGCTCGCCGTCGGCGGACGCGGCGGACGGCAAGCTGGCACCTCGCTGTTGGCGCACCGTGTACCTTCTGCTGGACCTGTACGCCAACATGCCCGACGCAGAGACCATCACGCACAGGTGATGTCAAGTCTGTAGTCTATGAACGTGCCCACCGAACCAGAGACGTAAAATGTCCTCCCATTACTGTCCTCAATAATATCGATCTTTTATCTTTTTTAGTGCTTTAGCCTTCTTCCGTGATAAGTACGGACGACAGCAGGTCAAGCTACCCTAAACTGTCCGATATTTCCAATCAACCCTTAATGCTTTAGAGATAAAGTTCAAAATTGAATAAAGAACTTCTCTGTACCGTTTTACAACTAAAATAATATTGCAAATTATTCGCCAAAAATCTTAACGTATATGTATGAGTTCATGGAAAAATGACTTCAAACATTGTGTAATCAACTTAATCACCATTAAAATAAAGTTAGTATTTGTTTAACTTGAAAAATAAGTAAGATGTCCTTCGAGATACTGTACTAGAGTGATCAGAAAATTTTTCTCCACCCACAGGTTCTCCGTGACGACGGACATCCCGGAACATTACCGCCACAGTCGCACCACACAGCGCCCCAGCTCACGAGAACAGAACACAAGCAACTCTTCATCTAGTGCTGCTAGTATGGGCATGGTCGTTGTTGGAGTTGCCAGGTAAGTTACCCAATAACTAATGAGAGTATTGGGCTGAAATTTGAAACAAAGATACTATAAAACAAGGATTAACACATTTAATACTTTGCATCCCTTTATTCCCACGTAATCGTTACTAATGCGGGTGAAATCGCGCTGCTCACCTAATTAACTTTAAAAAAAATGACTTGAGACCTCTCGCAGTATCTTCTGTCTTCAATATTATATTGAAGACTGTATGGTTAACTTACACAGTAATGATCAGTCTTTTAAAACGATAAGATTATAGATATATACTTTTCCTGGCTTAGGTATTTAAAACTTAATCACATTAATATCTACAGTTTCATTAAAAATTACTTGTTACGATGGTGGTAACCTTTTTACCGTAATTTCGTTGTTCGTGCCGTATGTGATTTAACCGGTTCCCGTATTGTTCATTATGAACATAGTAAATACGTAAATTCTTCGGGCCTCGTTCAGGTTATCGCCAGCCACGGTGTAAAGCCGAACCATTTCGATCTACTGTAGTTTTGTGTATGGCAAAATATTACACTACACAACACACGTAAGACACACTTGCACGACAAATGAGCAGTGGGGGGCGGACTTCGGACTTCGTGTCGCGAGCGTTGCGCTGCGAGCAAACGCACGTCCTTCCCATACCGAGAACTGAGGGGAGGGGGTCGCGCTAGAGTGAAAATATGTTCGTGGAAAAATGGAGATTTTACTTAAAAAAAAAAAAATGATTTCTTTTTTCATTGAATTTACGTTTTGAAAGTGAAACCAAACTACTCATTTAATGAGTACCGGTGTTTACACCAACAGCCTGTATATTATATAAAAAAAATAAACGACTTTTATTCCTCCCATACGAAACGCCAATTTCACATGTAAGCACCCAATACTAATTCTTTCACTTCTTATAATGTCAATGTCATAAGGTTCAATATTGCGTGACATGCCGTACGTAACTTTTAAGCCCTATATCTTGAGACTTCGGCATTGTAGAGGTACGATCTATAAATGTATTGCAAGACTAGGAACGGTATAGGTTTCATCAATATTGACAACGAAAGGTCGACATCGAAATTACTAGAAACCTTTAACAATTCCTCTACTAGGATTCATCGTACTCGCCTCCTGGCTTCCCTATCGGGGTTGAAGCTGGAAGCAGAGATCACGTCGCTCCAGGCGTCATTCTCAGCGTCACGCTCGCGACAGTGGTCGCTGACCGGCCTTGGGAGGACTATGATTGTGCTACTAGAAGGATTGGCTCCTAATCATCAGTAAGTGATATCGAAGATTTATTCTGGTTCGAATGTTTTTTTAAGGGATTTTGCGAAATTTATTTCGTAGATACTTCTTTTCACTATAAAAACTTGTTTATTTATCTCGTGACAATGTGTGTGGGGCAGTGACTGTCACAACATTTACGCTTAAGGGAGGCGGGGCGACAGTATTGTTTTATATCATGTTTGAATATCCGTTGAGTGTGATTTGCGTGGCAGGAGGATGGTGGGGCAAGTCCGAGGCGCTGTACGGGTGGGAGGCGGGGCGACAGTATTGTTTTATATCATGTTTGAATATCCGTTGAGTGTGGTTTGCGTGGCAGGACGGTGGTGGGGCAAGTCCCAGGCGCTGTACGGGTGGGAGGCGGGGCGACAGTATTGTTTTATATCATGTTTGAATATCCGTTGAGTGTGGTTTGCGTGGCAGGACGGTGGTGGGGCAAGTCCCAGGCGCTGTACGGGTGGGAGGCGGGGTGACAGTATTGTTTATATCATGTTTGAATATCCGTTGAGTGTGGTTTGCGTGGCAGGACGGTGGTGGGGCAAGTCCCAGGCGATGTACGGGTGGGAGGCGAGGCGACAGCATTGTTTTATATCATGTTTGAATATCCGTTGAGTGTGGTTTGCGTGGCAGGACGGTGGTGGGGCAAGTCCCAGGCGATGTACGGGTGGGAGGCGAGGCGACAGCATTGTTTTATATCATGTTTGAATATCCGTTGAGTGTGGTTTGCGTGGCAGGACGGTGGTGGGGCAAGTCCAGGCGCTGTACGGGTGGGAGGCGGGGCGACAGTATTGTTTATATCATGTTTGAATATCCGTTGAGTGTGGTTTGCGTGGCAGGACGGTGGTGGGGCAAGTCCCAGGCGCTGTACGGATGGGAGGCGGGGCGACAGTATTGTTTTATATCATGTTTGAATATCCGTTGAGTGTGGTTTGCGTGGCAGGACGGTGGTGGGGCAAGTCCCAGGCGCTGTACGGGTGGGAGGCGGGGCGACAGTATTGTTTTATATCATGTTTGAATATCCGTTGAGTATGGTTTGCGTGGCAGGACGGTGGTGGGGCAAGTCCCAGGCGCTGTACGGGTGGGAGGCGGGGCGACAGTATTGTTTTATATCATGTTTGAATATCCGTTGAGTGTGGTTTGCGTGGCAGGACGGTGGTGGGGCAAGTCCCAGGCGCTGTACGGGTGGGAGGCGGGGCGACAGTATTGTTTTATATCATGTTTGAATATCCGTTGAGTGTGGTTTGCGTGGCAGGACGGTGGTGCGCGTGAGCGTGGGCAAGTCCCAGGCGCTGTACGGGTGGGAGGCGGGGCGACAGTATTGTTTTATATCATGTTTGAATATCCGTTGAGTGTGGTTTGCGTGGCAGGATGGTGGTGGGGCAAGTCCAAGGCGCTGTACGGGTGGGAGGCGGAAGCGACAGTATTGTTTATATGCGTTTGAATATCCGTTGAGTGTGGTTTGCGTGGCAGGACGGTGGTGGGGCAAGTCCCAGGCGCTGTACGGGTTTGAGGCGGGGCGACAGTATTGTTTATATCATGTTTCAATATCCGTTGAGTGTGGTTTGCGTGGCAGGACGGTGGTGGGGCAAGTCCCAGGCGCTGTACGGGTTTGAGGCGGAGCGACAGTATTGTTTATATCATGTTTGAATATCCGTTGAGTGTGGTTTGCGTGGCAGGAAGGTGGTGGGGCTAGTTCAAGGCGCTGTACGGGTGGAAGGCGGGGCGACAGTATTGTTTTATATCATGTTTGAATATCCGTTGAGTGTGGTTTGCGTGGCAGGACGGTGGTGGGGCAAGTCCCAGGCGCTGTACGGGTGGGAGGCGGGGCGACAGTATTGTTTATATCATGTTTGAATATCCGATGAGTGTGGTTTGCGTGGCAGGAGGATGGTGGGGCAAGTCCCAGGCGCTGTACGGGTTTGAGGCGGGGCGACAGTATTGTTTATATCATGTTTGAATATCCGTTAAGTGTGGTTTGCGTGGCAGGACGGTGATGGGGCAAGTCCCAGGCGCTGTACGGGTGGGAGGCGGGGCGACAGTATTGTTTATATCATGTTTGAATATCCGTTGAGTGTGGTTTGCGTGGCAGGAGGATGGTGGGGCAAGTCCCAGGCGCTGTACGGGTTTGAGGCGGGGCGACAGTATTGTTTATATCATGTTTGAATATCCGTTGAGTGTGGTTTGCGTGGCAGGACGGTGGTGCGCGTGAGCGTGGGCAAGTCCCAGGCGCTGTACGGCTGGGAGGCGGGGCGACAGGGCGCCACAGCCCTGCTGAGCGTGGGCGGCGTGCGCGTGGACCTGCCGCAGCACCCGGTGGCGCTGCACGGCGTCATGACGCGCTCCAGTCGACAGCTGTCTTCCACTTTACAGGTATGACTTGCACTTATAATAACAGTTCAGTCGGTTAACCTATTCAATGCGGCGCACGTCGATTGGCGTATTATATTTTCTTACTCAGATTCGGACCACGCCGATCGGCGTAATGTAGAGTTATTTTATATTTTACCCGAATTTGAAAATTTACTAATAAAATTTTATTAGTAAATTCAGTATCAGGTAAATACCTGATACCTACAAGTAGTTTTGGGATATATCAGTCCTAGAAACGTTGAATTTTCTTATTCTGATGCGGAAAACGCCAATCGGCTTGTTCCAGAGATTCTTAACTATTGGTTTTAAAAATAAATATAGTACCTAGGTGCCTATAGTAAAATAATATAATACCTATAGTATGATATTCGATTGTTACGGCTCTATGGTTGTCCCGTAGGAGCTGGGCGTGACGCGCACGGGGTCGCGACTGTCGCGTGCGCCGCTGGGGGCGTGCTCGGGGTCGTCGTCCGAGGGCTCTCCCGCGCCCGCACCGCGGCCCCCGCGCGCTCCCCGCCCGCCCCCGCCACACCCGCTGCTGCACCCGCTGCACCTGCACTTCAGTATACTGCTGCAGGTATGTGTGCATACATGTGTAATCCTAAATCTTAGACACCTACACACATCTTCGAAACTAAGCATTTTTGGATCACGTTTTCTACGAGTTATTATAATTCTTTAATTTATAGAATACTAGCGACCCGCCCCGGCTTCGCACGGGTGCAATGCTGATACTAAATACACAGCAGAAAAACTGTGAACGTTTTATAAAAAAAAAAACATAGCGGTCCGGACACGACGCCCCGCAATTTTTAAATCTGTAATATTTTCAAAAATATTCATTTAAATCATATGCTGTAAAGGACGATATGGATCTATATTAAATCTGTGTTAAATATATTTAAGGTATTAAATTGAATAAGGATTAATGCTGTACCTATTAGTTAAAATCACTTAGAAAATTAGCCGGGATTACCTACTCGTAAAAAGTAAATGAAAAAAAAATGTTATTGTAGGATATCCATAAGAGATAGGCTAGGCATATACCATCGCGGTTTTTTTGTAGACTTTTTCAATGTGTACAATATTTAGTACATTATTTTGATAAATCTCGTAGGGTTCAGCCTGCGTTTCGCTACAAACGCGGAAAAATTTAATTATTTACGACATCACATTAGAAACCTCAGAAATAATAGTAGGTATACTGCACAAATACATTCAAACAACGATCACGTTTACCGCCGTTGTACGTCATGTTTACCGCCGTTTCACGTCATGTTTACCGCCGTTTTACGTCATGTTTACCGCAAATAAACGTATTTTCTTTCTTTCTTTCTTTTTATACAGTCCACTCATTAAAATATACAAATTGTAAGTTTAGTCCAAAATAAATGTCATTCGATTGTTTTTTTCCGGGTCTGGCTGTTTGTGTGTGTAAGTTTATATGTTTGTAAATGCATCCACGATACAGGAGAAATTCCTAGAGTGGGGCAACGTTAATTAGATTAGACCCAGTGATAGTTATTGTACTTAATTCAACAAACGAAATAAGACATGGACCTTATTGCCGTGAACATCACTACATATTATAAAACAAAATCACTTTCTTATTCCCTATGTCCCTTTGTATAATTAAATATTTAAAATTCCGCAACGGATTTTGACGCGATTTTTTTAATAGATAGAGTGATTAAATAGGAAGGTTTATATGTATAATATAATAATATGTGCTCTCTCGCCCAAAACCTTACTTGTGAGCGGACGTGTGTTCGGTTTACGCGTAAAATTATAAAAAGTGTGCAAGTAACTTTAATCCGTAACTTCATAGACAAAACGGTGAATATTGAATAGTGATAATTAAAAAAATTAATTGTTTCCGATGACCATCTTTGTGCCGCTGACCTAAGTACCTGTCGCGCCCCGCCCACCTGAGGAAGCAGGACAGTTGCCATAATTGCTATCCCGCCTACTCCAGCGTGCGTTTGATGTGCACTTGCTTTGCACCGAACATTAATAAACTTGTCGCTTCGTGTGTTTTTGACGAAGATATCTTCGCTTAGCAACAGTAAGATGCCACTAAAGCGTACGCCGCCGACGTCAAAAACCTCTCCACTACCGAAAAACATTGATGCAGATAAGGACGTAAACATTGAGAGTGTATGCAATGCCTCTGGGGGAATTCAACATTATGATTCCGCGCCTGATTTACCGTCAATGTTGGAAAATTTTACTGCTAACAAAAAGAGGAAATTTAATGAGCTCAATACTTGTAGTGCCGACGCAATTAAACAGATGTTCACGCTACTTTCGCAAGAACAGACAGCTAGGTTTGATCAATTACAATCAACTATCAGTAGTCTTAAAGAACAAAATTATATGTTGACGCAAAGTGTCGAGCATATGTCAAATAAGTACGATGAGTTTTTGTCAAGAATTGAGAGGCTTGAGTCTGAGAGGCGAGTGGATAAAATGACTATCGAGTCTCTTGAAGAAAAAATCGAATATCTCGAACGTAAGTCTCGATCGACGGGCATAGAAATTCGCAATATACCAAAGAACGCTGGTGAAACTAAACGGGATTTATGTACCTTATTGGAGCGTGTTGGACAAACTATCAACGTCCAGATTAATCAAACTTGGGTAAGGGATATTTACAGGACAAAATCGAAGGACGCATCAAACCCAATCATTGTTGAACTTTCAACTGTATTGCATAAGGAAGAAATTCTTGGAAACATAAAACGCTATAATAAATCCAAGAAACCTGGCGAAAAACTTAATACAAGTACACTTACCTTACAAGGTCCTGTAAAACCAGTTTTTATATCGGAAACACTCACTGCAAAGACGCAAAGACTTTTTTATCTGGCCAGAACTTTTCAACAACAGAACAACTACTCATTCTGCTGGACGTCTCATGGTGTTGTTTATCTCAGGAAAAAAGAAAAAGATCAACACATCAGAGTGTCTTCTGAAAAGGATATTGATAACCTCAGGAAAATTGATTGACTATTTTTTTCAGTAGAAGTTTTTATAAATAGATTAATTAGGTTCATTTTTTCACATTTCGATTATTATAATATGCGTTTAGTTTGCATGCTTAAAAAATATATCTATGTTATAAGTACACATACTACTCTTTACACATTTGATTATATACCTGCGGTAGATTCTCCAAGGGTGAATGCCTCTCACTGTCATTATTTTGATAATACTGCACTTAATTATTACAAAATTACAAAATTTCTTTGTAACATCAAAATTGTAAACTACCTATTATATTATAATTTCTCACATTTAAAAAGCAAATTAACCTCTTCTTCATTAGAATACTGTCAGACAGATCCTTTATGTTTCTTATGTACCAATGGCCAATTTTGATAATCTTACAAATAACATTGATGAGTTTGTTGTATCCGAAACTTGCGAATGTGAAGTTGATGACTGCAACAAAATATTCCCATCACACTCATCGTTGTCAGTTATTACTCAAAATATTCGTAGTCTGAATTGCAACTTTTTGGGTTTTCAAGTTTTAGTAACCAGACTCGGGATTGATTGTGACGTACTCATCCTAACGGAATGTTGGTTGAACTGTGTATCTTGTGTTCCTATAATTAGCGGATATTGTTCATTTTTTACTTCATCAAACCCACTTCAGAACGACGGCGTTGTTGTGTATATAAAGGAAGAACTTAGCTTTTGTGTTGAGGAACCTAACGTAAGAAATTGTAATTGCCTTTTAATTAAAATAGGAAATAACGACACGGTGTTACTTGCTCTCTACCGCTCACCCTCTTATTCAAACATTGAACCATTCTTAACGTCGCTGGATGAGACTTTGATGAAATTATCTGGATATAAAACTATTGCAATATTGGGAGACCTAAACATAGACATAATCTCCGAAAATCTGAGCACATCTGCTATTCAATATCTGTCTCTTACTGCCTATCACGGTTTATTGCCAGCACATACTTTCATCACTCGTGACGCAAGTGGCTCCTGTTTGGACCATGTGCTTTTAAGGACAAACCTTCCCTCAAGTATAATTGTTCCGCAATCCACGCTCACAGATCATAAATCTGTCATATTTTGTTTGAAAAAGCGACAGTCGCGTAAGTATGCATCCTTAACGTGCACTAAAGTAGACCAGGAAGGTTTAACTCAAGACATAAGCAAAATTAACTTTACTCCCATTTACGAAACAGATGACGTTGACTCCGCATTCAACTATGTCACTGGTGAATTGAAGACTGCTCTGAGTACTAATTCCGAAACTATTATACTTTCCTGTCGCAAAAAGATTATCAAACCGTGGATAACTCAGGGCCTGCTGCGATGCATGCGCAACAGGGACAAACTGCATAAAAAATCAAAATCATTTCCAGATGACCTAATACTTAAAACTAGTTACACTAGATACAGAAATTTTTGTTGTTCAATATTAAAGAAAGTTAAACTAGAATATGATAGAGAACTTGTTCGGAAAGCTGGTAAAGATAGCAAAAAATTGTGGGATACAATAAAAAATATAACTAATTCAGCAAAAAATATGAACTATCCAAAGGAACTACTTTTATTAAGTGACTCTTCTCAGCACTCTGTGAATGAAATAAATTTATATTTTTCCAACGTGGGCAAATCATTAGCTGAACAAATTACGCGAGTACATGCTTTTCCCCCCCAAAGAAGTGAAGATGTCTGTGAGCAAAATCTTAGTTCTTTTGTGCTCTATGACACGGATGAAGGGGAAGTTATGGGCCTAATAGCTGCACTGAAGAATGAGTGTTCCGTAGGTTGGGATAATTTGTCGAATCAGCTACTGAAAGATCATAAGGACGTCCTTGTGCCACACTTAACATACATCTTTAATATGTGCCTTAACAGTGGTAGCTTTCCTAAAGCCCTTAAAAAATCTCAGATTCGACCAATTCACAAGGGTGGGGACAGGGACCGTATCGAGAACTATAGGCCTATTTCAATATTACCTTCTCTGTCAAAAATTTTAGAAAAAATAATTAATAAACGTTTAGTAAACTATCTCGAAAATAAGCACATTTTATCTGAAAATCAGTACGGTTTTCGACGTGGAAAATCTACAGACCAGGCAGTTTCCAATTTAACAAATTTTATAACCACTAATTTAGATAAAGGTAATAAATGTATAGCAATATTTCTTGATTTGGCAAAAGCTTTCGATACGGTTTCGGTTCCAGCCCTTGTACGCAAATTAGAAAGAGTTGGCATTAGAGGGAAGCAACTCAACCTTTTCGCCGATTATCTTACTGATAGGACTCAGTGTGTTAAGGTAGGTTCCTATACTAGTTCTGATCTTCCAGTTACTTATGGCGTACCGCAAGGTAGCATTCTTGGTCCAACACTTTTTCTCGTTTACATAAACGATCTCCTTTGTCTGAACTCTTTTAATGGAAAAATTATCTCATATGCAGATGACACTGCCCTCATTTTCGCTGCTAATACATGGAATGAGACATACCAGCTAGCCCAGAAAGGTTTTGATTCGGCAAAGAGGTGGCTTCATGATAATGTTCTTACCTTGAACATTGAGAAAACAAAATACTTGACCTTTTCAATCCGTATTTCATCACATTCGAGTAAAAATATAATTGCACATAACTGTCCTCCGGAGGCTTTGAGTCATGCTACATGCTCTTGCGCGCCTTTAGAGCGCACAAAGACAATCAAATATTTGGGCGTTGTAATTGACGACAATTTTAGCTTCAAAGCACACATTCAATTGATGAGTAAAAGGATTCGAAAACTTACCTATATTTTTAAAACACTGAGACATGTAGTGACCCCGTTATTCCTAAAACAAATTTATTTTGCGCTTTGTCAGTCGCTGATTACATACTGCATTTCATCGTGGGGTGGTGCACCGAAAACTACTATAAAGCAACTTGAGGTTTCACAGAGAACCATACTGAAACTCTGTACTTTTAAACCTTTCCGTTACTCTACCACACTTCTGTATGAATACTGTGAGGTGCTGACTGTACGACAATTGTTTATCTTGAGTATCGTCTCAAAACAACACGCTATCTTGGAGTACAATCCAATTAAGTTAATACGACGGAGTGGCCTACCTGTATGCAAGAGGTTATCTCATCTAAAAACGGCTTTTATTCGTAGGTTTTACCCATTTTTGGGCCCTTATTTATATGATAAAATTAATAAAGTTCTGGAAATATACTCGATGAATAAAAGGTCGATGAAAAAGTCGGTATCTCTGTGGCTTTGGAAGTTGACGTACGACCAAACTGAGGATATACTGACTATCCTAAAGTAATGACGAAACAGTTTGAAAATTTCACCTGAAGAATCTACTAGCTAAAATGACTTTATTCTTTACACACCCTCTAACACACATACACTCACCATTCACATTACACATCTAGAGGACATCAAACTATCAAACTTTCAGTCGTTCTTTTCTCTGTTATAAATATGTTCATAGTTTAAAACTGTTTCCTTTTGTTTTTAAGCTCATACTTGCATACCCAGTCTGAGGGCCGGAGGCGCTGCGTGCTGAAACACAGGCTTTAAACCTAGTTCGGCAGCAGATGCTAATTGGACACAATTATTGTTATTAATTTATTCTAAGCATAATTTTATGTAGCTAAAACAAATTGTGTAACGGATTTACGTTTTTTGGCTAAATAAATATATTATTATTATTATTATTATTATTATAATAACATCCATTGATTAAATTGTGGAGAAATAGGTATATGTGAGAACTGCTCAGGATCGAGCTTGTTGGCGTGCCATGAAGGAGGCCTATGTCCAGCAGTGGACGAGTAGGGGCTGATGATGATGATGTGTGAGTAAGAAGACTAATTAAAATAATTGTTTCTCAATCGTTTAAACTCTAGAACTCTATGAGACTTATTTAAAAAAAAATAAGTTGTTTTTTTTTTTTATAAGATATAAACAAGCGCTTGACCGCAATCCCGCCTGATGGTAAGCAGTGATGCGATCATTGATGGTAAAGCGCGCTAGTTTATTAAGAACCTATTCACTCTAGCCTTGAAGACACTCAAATTGTAATGTGACGGAAACACCGTCGCTGGCAAATTGTTCCAGTCCCTCGATGTACGCGGTATAAAAGAGGAAGCGAAACGCTTCGTCCGGGTCGCAGTGGTATCAACAACGTAAGGGTGGAAACTCGCCGTACGACGGGTCGTCCGATGGTGGAACGGTGATGGGGGAATTAAATCATGCAATTCCCTTGCACACTCACCAGAATGCAACCTATAGAAAACCGAAAGGCTGGCTACTCTACGCCTGTGCTCCAGGCTTTGGAGACCGTTTCGAGTTAAGTCTGGGTCGCCAATCAGCCTCTTCGCACGCCTCTCCACTGAATCCAAAGTATCCAGGTGACATTTCGCAGCAGCAGCCCAAATGTGGCTGCAGTACTCCACACACGAGCGGACCTGTGCTTTGTACAACATTAGAAGCTGCCCCGGTGTGAAGTACCGCCGGACCTTTGCAATAACGCCAAGTTTTCTAGCAGCCACCCTGGCCTTGGACTCAATGAACCGCCCAAAGTTAAGGTTCGAGGAAATCTCTACTCCCAAGAGCTGAAGGCGGTTGGTGCACTCCAAGGATACATTCTGAAAAGTAGGAGCCAAGGTGAACGGGCTCCTTTTGGCGGTGAAAAGACACGCCTGTGTTTTGGCGGCATTGAATGCTACAAGATTGGCTTTGCCCCATTCGGAGACTGCCTGTAGTGCAGCACTCGTACGCTCTACCATAGCCTCTCTTTCGGACCAGATTGCTTCCTTACTAGCCCGAGCTTCCGGCAGATATCTCTCCACAACTGTGCTGTCATCTGCATACCCATAGATACCGGGCATCAGCATATCATTAATATGCAGCAGGAACAGAGTTGCAGAGAGAACAGACCCCTGAGGAACACCGGCATTGGTCGACATGGGCTCCGATGAGCATCCGTCGACAACAACTCGGAGGGACCGTTCAGTCAGGAAGTCTTTAACCCAGCCAGTCAGGCCAGCGGAAACGCCGTACGCTGGAAGCTTACTCAAAAGGCCAGCGTGCCATACCCGGTCGAAGGCCTTCGAGACATCAAGGGAGACGGCAATCGCTTCCCCATTTCTCTCGAGGGCCTCGCCCCACAAGTGAGTGGCATACACTAGTAGGTCCCCAGTTGACCGATTGCGCCGAAAACCGTACTGTCGGTCACTGAGGAGATCGTTACCTTCCAGGTAAGCCAAGAGGCGCGAATTCAATACACGCTCCATAATCTTGCAGAGTATGGAGGTTACCGAAATCGGCCGATAGTTGGTAGGATCGGCACGACTACCCTTTTTGGGCACGGGCTGCACGTTGGCAAGCTTCCAGGACTTGGGCACTATACCAGTCCCAAATGAGAGGCGATACAGGCGCGTCAATACAGGAGACAACTCGGGCGCACATGCCTTAAGAACAATCGCTGGTATACCATCTGGACCACTAGCCTTATTCACGTCCAGACGACACAGTGCTCTCAGGACCTCCTTGTTCCTAATGCGAACCTCCGGCATTGAAGCTCCGCAATGAGGTAAATTAGGTGGAGTAGCACTGCCAGTATCAAGACGCGAACTATGGGCAAAGAGAGATGCAAAGAGACCTGCTTTCTCTCTCGCCGTATGGGCCAGTGTTCCATCAGGCCTCACCAGCGGAGGCAGTGTGGGTCGACAGAAGTTCGCCTCGACCGATTTGGCAAGGGACCAAAAAGATCTGCTACCGGATGGCTGCGCAGATAGCTTGTTGCCAATATGGGTAATACGGTCGAAGCGAGCCCTCTTAAGCGCCTTTTTGTAGGACTTGGCAGCACGGTTAAAGGCTCTCTTCTTTGAGCTTAAATCCGGAGCTCTGCGGTCACGAGCGTCAACCCAGGTGAGAAATGCCGCGTGCTTATGCTGTTCAGCTTGGACACAATCGGCATTGAACCATGGGCGAGCTGAGCCACCGACGGGCACGTCGCTGAAGGGGATAAAATACTCCATAGCTTGACGCACCACATCGGTTATAGCGTCCGCACAGCTCGACGGATTGTCAGAAGAGAAGCAGACCTGCTGCCAAGGATAAGACGCAAAGAAGTGGCGCATCTCATCCCAATCTGCTGACTTGTATCGCCACAATCTCCGTTCACCACGAGAGTCGTGATCTGGAGGGGAGAAGGATGACACAGACTTCACCAGACAGTGGTCTGAAGTTCCCAACGGTGAGGAAACTGTTACAACACATCTGTCCGGATCAGTGGTCAGCAGAAGGTCCAAACAGTTGGCTGTCTGGCCAACTACATCAGGCACCCTAGTCGCTTGCTCTACCAGTTGTATTATAAACTATTTAAAGAAATAATAAAAAAAAGTTTTTGAGTTTTCCTAGATCTCATTTCATAACGAGTATAATTTTGTTTACAGAGTCTCAGCATAACGGCTGCGCTATTGCCTTCGTTACAAGCACAGTATAAGATGGAGCAAGTACAAAGTTCTGGAGTGACCGGCAACAAAGCGCAGTTCACTGTCGACCTGCAGCAGCACTCGCTCAGCTTCGTCACCAAGTTACAGGTAAATACCATTCCTAACGCTGTACTCACAAATGTAAATACTATGTCGCAATAAAGCTGGGGCTATTTTATACAGGAAGATTTTTTAGTTACCATCCAAATTTTTTCAAGGCATTAGGCATCATTCACTAATTCCATTTTTGAAAAAAAAAAATCTCGAAAGAATTATCCGCTCTGCGTGGTTACTAAATTATGCCGCGCAAACACTCAATTAGTACTTTGTGCACTCAATGAAGTATCAAGCAACGCGCACCCTCTTAACCCCTACACACCCGCGGGCTGCGCGAGGGCGACACATTTCAATTGATCTCGCATTAGACGCCCCGCGAGTGTAACCTTGTGTGACGCAAGCACCTACTTCCATATTCCCGCGCAATCTGGGAGTGCTTTGCGTGATTTGTTTGTACAGGCCTTGAACGACGCAGACGCCGTTCTCCGTCGAGCCTTCTGCGATTCGCTGATCGTACCTACACCCCGATACTAACATTTTGTGGACTGACGAGGCGCAGTTTATTCGTGTGGGGTTGTATAATCAGTATAATGAACATTGGTGGTCATTTTGAAACCCAAGTGCAGTTAGTGCAAATGTGTGGGCTGGGATTGTCGGTAACAGAATACTGGGACCATATTTCATTGAAGAAAGACTGACCGGGGGCACGTACACAGATATGTTACGCACGTGATATTTATATACGAAACACGGTGATCGTTGGATCGGTCGCGGGGGGCAAGTCGCCTGGCCACCTCGGTCGCCAGATCTTACTCCAGGTGTTTTTTTTTTTTTTTTTTGTGGGTCGAAATAAAACGACTAGTGTATGTGGAGGAAGCCTAGACCAATTAAAAATGCCACTGTAGTGCTCAACAGAATTAAAAATAATGTGTTAAAACGTGCAAGACTCTGTTAGGCCTCCCCAAACAGAGTGTTGCACGTTTTACGACGATATTGCATTTTGAACATTTATTAAAGTACTGTTAATGTGATTGTTCGGAGTTGATATTTTTAATTATTTGTACCTACATAAGTTGATTCGATTTGATTTGTGCTTTAAATGCATTGTAAGGTAAATCTGGCAAAGCAGAGGGTACCTTATTGTTATAAAAAGTTATACCAAGCCCACAAGAGTTATGAACCTTTTGAAGTCGGTGAAAAGGGGCTCGTAGTTTGTCCTTATTTCTGGTGTTAACATTATGGATCTCACAGTTTTTGGTGTACATGTGAATATTTTGTCTGACATATAAGATCTTGGCTAAGATAAATAATTAAATATAATATGAAGCAATAATAATGAAGCAACCGTGAGAATACCAATATCTTTAAAGAAATCTCTTAAAGAAACTCTTACACCAAGCTGGTAAATTGCTCGGACAGCACGTTTTTGGAGAACAGGCATATTTTGTATGTCCGCAGCTTTGCCCCCCCCATAGGACATAACACTGTGGAAATAACTAAAATAGACTAAACGAGCTGTATGCTGTAGCGGGGGTGTATTGCGGTCCCACCACCATCTTTGGGACCCAAGTCAACCCCACCTGCCAGACGGTGCACCTGCTGACTAAGGAACGGGGCGCTGACGCCGGCTTTCCCTTCGGGGTTGAGTGGTCAGACGGCAGTCGCACTCGCAATAGCCAAACAAGCCACAAGCACAATGGAGAGGAAAATAAGAAATGCACATGTCACAGCTAGGGCGCCGCCGTAAAACGGCGCGCAGGAGCCTCGCCCGACTCCTGTGACCTGTGGGCTAGGGCTACCGTGTCAGAGGCGGACACGGCTGAAGAAGCGAACCCAAACCAAGAAAATCCCTTTCGTGTCGTGGAACGTTGGCACACTAACTGGACGCGCGAGAGAACTGGCCGAGACTCCACAGGCGGAGGGAGGCCGTGTCGTTCGTGCAGGAGACTTAGTGGAAAGGCAGTAGATCCCGGCTTATTGGGAATGGCTACAAGCTGATCTACACGGATGCCCCTAGTGGGAGAAATAGGGTCGCCGTGGTGTTGTCTGGCGAGCTCCAGGATGACGTCGTGGAGGTGAATCGCATCACTGATCGCCTGATATCGGTGCGGGGCTTGTAGATGGAAAACGATATTTTTCTGATTGGCCTGGTTCTTGAATGTTTATCTATATATGTATCTACTAGCTTTCCGCCCGGCTTCGCCCGCGTGGAATCCGGTTATATCGCGCTTGTTAGATTTCCCTCGGTACATCAAATTTTTCAATAAAAGGTAGTCTATGTACTTTCTCAGGTTCTAAAGATTGTCTGTGCCAAATTTCATCAAAATCGGTTGAGAGGTTTAAGCGGGAAGGCGTAACAGACAGACAGACAGACTTACTTTTGGGGTTAGCTCAATTTCTGTGATTTGTCAGTATATATTTATTTACTAGCTGTGCCCCGCGGTTTTACCCGCGTAAACTTCGAACCGAAAGAGCGCAGTTGATATGAAATAAGCGCCTGTTAAAATAATGGGATCAATATGTACGTCAACGTTTGCTCCCGTTTTCGCAAATTTTTTTGTTCCTGTTCTGTTCCTATTGGTCATAGCGGGATGTTTTAAAGCCTATGTTTTTAAGGCCTGTCCTTTCTCAGGCTCTAGACTATTTGTGTACCAAATTTCATTACAATCGGTTTCGTAGTTTTGGCGTGAAAGCCGGACAGACAGGCAGACAGAAAGAGATACTTTCGAGATAAAGAGATACTTTTTTAATTTATAATATTAGTATGGATTATTTATTATTATTTATTGTACCGAGAGCAGTTACGTGCCCGTAGGCACCGATCGGACCGACATTTTTTTTATTTATTTTGACAAACCCTGTGTCATAGAATAAAAAGAGGGAAGTACGTTATCTTCATACAAACGGACCGCGCGCGGCTTGTATGTGTGCGCCATAGTATCTATGCGTCGCCGCACGCACACCTAAACACAATATTAGAGTGCCTATGACTGCGCTAGTCGCGGCTAGCACGGAACGAGGTTCGCGCGTCACGGCTTTTCGGCACATTAGCTTTTAAAAAATGATCACATAAACTGCAAAGTTGGTATGTCTATTTATGAACAAATAAAAGACTTATATTTTTCAAATTATATTTCTAAAAGTTATTTACAAGGATACGGATATATTACACATTAAAGTTTAATAACAACGCGTTTCGTAATAGTCGAAACCGAAGAAAGTAGGTATTTTTCTGTAGCTAATTTGTAATTTTGTATTAAATGTGTGATTCAATAGATGTTATGTTTGTATTATTTATATTTGTATTAATTAAAAATAAAAATAAATATGGTTCTTTATGTGTACAAAACTAAAAATAAAAATTACAAAAAAAAAAACTGACTAGTATATGTAAACTAAATACTAAGCAAATAATTTAAACATAAGCTCTTAGTCTATAAATATTTGTTAGCGGTTTGGGCGACAACCGTAACCGACGAAGCGCGGACAGTCGTCAACCCTAAGACAGTAGGCAATTAAATCGCGGATTGGGTCGCAGATAACCTACTTCCCCTCTTTATTCTATGCCCAAACTGTCAGATATTCAGAATCAACCTTGAGCCATGCTTTAGACATACCTAAAGTTGAAAATGTAATGAGGAAATCTGACAGATTGTAGTAGCTTGATGTGCTGTGATCTGTACATTGGGAAACAAAAGAAAAATACCTAATATCATGAAGAGGTAAATTACAATGCCAGATCGTAGGATCTGGCATTCCAGCAGTTTACAGAACATGTAGGTAAGTTAACGATTGACTAGCAAAATAACATTATAATACAATTATTTATTGTAATGTAATGTTGTTTATAAGTAATATAGGTACGTACTTTTGCTCGTAAATGGTTTCTTATTTCACCAATTCAAATTTCGTATTGTATCTCATTACGCACTTGTCCTTTATTGTAAAGTAAAACGTACTTTTAATCAAAATGCTTGCCTACAAAGACATTAAAATTATTTATCTTAAATCTCTTTGCTTGCCTAGAAATAACGGTACTTTTCAAACCTTAGCAGAGTTTTATGTCAGAAAAGTGACGTCAACACTCTATGAATAACGGCACTTTTGTGAGATAAAATAATAAATATTGTATTCGTTAATTCAATTCATTTTGTCAATAAATTACAATATGTGATAACAAATATGAAAACCACAAAAAAGAATTTACTTTATTAGAAGGTAATACAGGCTGTTTTTTAGCCTTTGCAAAAAAAAAAAAACCGCGAGCGCATCGATTAGTAAACAAGTAAAATAAGAAAGTCCGAGTTTTACTTATTTCCTTGCAAATCCTTACTTCCTTACTAAAATTATAAATCGGAAAGTGAGTTTGTTTGTTCCGTTTTCACGCCGAACTACTAAACCGATAGCTTAGAAATTTTGCAGACGTAAAGTTAGAAGTCCGAATTAAATAATAGGGTACTTTTTATCCCGGAAAAAATTTATATTCCTGAGGGAAATCTAAAAAGCGGGATGTAAACAAACTCCACGCGGGCGAAGCCGGGGGCGAAAAGCTAGTATGTAATAAATGAATATGACACAGATGAACTTGCTTCAACCAGGTGGACCAGAACCTATATTTCAGAAAG
Organism: Sesamia nonagrioides; assembly: GCA_017933935.1. NCBI lineage: Eukaryota > Metazoa > Arthropoda > Insecta > Lepidoptera > Noctuidae > Sesamia > Sesamia nonagrioides. Next base: position 8,149 of record JADWQK010001203.1, on the reverse strand, counting down.
AAATACCAGTGTGTCCACCATCACCACCTATAAACCAACAGCTTCCAGCAGCATCAACTGATGGAGTATTTCTAGTCATACTTTGTTATTGGGGTATGGATTGACCAAAAATAACTAGTTTCCAGAATGCCCTCGTAAACACAGTAGACTACTATAATAATAACACATATTTTTTTTTTTTAATAATAAACTATACCTATTATATAAATCAGTGTCTTTATTATAGGAATTCGCAAGTTCTACAGGACATACGTTTAGTTATAAGTAAGTAATATAAGAAATAAGATGCTGCATATTATTGAATGGGGCAAAATTCTAGGCATAGTTTCTGGCATTGTCGTTTTTGAGTTTGTAGGTATATATAAGTCTTGCGTCAGTGATATATTAGTAAGCTACAGTTAAACCATAGAATAAAGAGAGGGAAGTACGTTATCTTCATACAAACGGACCGCGCGCGGCTTGTATGTGTGCGCCATAGTATCTATGCGTCGCCGCACGCACACCTAAACACAATATTAGAGTGCCTATGACTGCGCTAGTCGCGGCTAGCACGGAACGAGGTTCGCGCGTCACGGCTTTTCGGCACATTCGCTAAATCACAGATTACAGAATACTACGTAGCTAAATTAAAGAACAATGTGTGATTATCGCAGGAGAAAGTATTGTTGTTTGTTTGGGTGTCTTAATTCATCGATTTCAGGATTGTCTCTGTTCAGATTACCTTTTTTTTTATATTATAAACTAGCGCTTGACCGCAATCCTGCCTGATGGTAAGCAGTGACGCAATCGTTGATAGTAAAGCGCACTAGTTTATTAAGAGCCTATTTACTCTAGCCTTGAAGACACTCAAATTGTAGTCCGACGGAAACACCGCCGCTGGCAAATTATTCCAGTCCCTCGATGTACGCGGTATAAAGGAAGAGGCGAAACGCTTCGTCCGGATCGTAGAGGTGTTAACAACGTAAGGGTGGAAACCAGCCGTACGACGGGTCGTCCGCTGGTGGAACGGAGATGGGGAATTAAATCATGCAATTCCATCGCACACTCCCCGAAATGCATCCTATAGAACACCGAAAGGCTGGCTACTCTACGCCTGTGCTCTAGGCTTTGGAGACCAACTCGAGTTAGATCAGGGTCACCAATCAGCCTCTTTGCACGTCTCTCCACTGAATCCAAAGTGGCCAGGTGACACTTGGCAGCACCAGCCCAAATGTGGCTGCAGTACTCCACACACGAACGGACCTGTGCTTTGTATAACATTAGAAGCTGCCCAGGTGTGAAGTACTGTCGGACCTTTGCGATAACGCCAAGTTTCCTGGCAGCCACCTTAGCCTTGGACTCAATGAACCGCCCAAAGTTAAGGTCCGAGGAAATCTCAACTCCCAAAAGCTGAAGGCGGTCGGAACACTCCAAGGACACATTCCGAAAAGTAGGAGCCAAGGTGAACGGGCTCCTTTTGGCGGTGAAAAGACACGCCTGTGTTTTGGCGGCATTGAATACCTATTGTAGGTAGGTATAGTAACTACTTACTTACAGTTATAAAATCGTTATTAAAAGTAAGTAAGTACCTAATTGACAATTTGTGAATCAGATAAATAAAGTTCAGATCTTAACAACAGAAATAATTAGTCAAAGAGGCAGTTGTCAGTATTTTTATGTTGTTTTACGATTTTTAGGGTTAATAGATATGTTTGTGTTATATAAATTTGTATTAATCTATTAATCTTTAATCTATATATATAAAAATGAATTGCTGTTCGTTAGTCTCGCTAAAACTCGAGAACGGCTGGGCCGATTGAGCTGATTTTGGTTTTAAAATGTTTGTCGTAGTCCAGGGTAGGTCTAAACGGTGAGAAAGTAAGGAAAAATGATTTAATAATAATGATGTATGAGCTTCATTGTTTTTACTTTAGTGCTACCCTGGTACCCTGCACCTCCAAAAAGGAGACAAAATAAAACTCACTTACAAGAGCAATGGGAGAATGGCAATGATAAATGTCACAACAATACAATATTAGTTTGAAGTTGAAGTTGGCTTTGTGGCTTTTTATTAGAAACTTTAAACCGGCAGAGAGTATTTCTTGCTTTAAACGAATGCATCAACGGCTGAGACTTTTTTTTTTATGTACGGTGTATGGTACCAGGGTAGCACAAAAGTGTAGAGTCGAAACAATAAAGCACATTCATCAATCATTATTAATCTAATATTACATCGATGAAGTTATTTTGCCTACTTTGAGGAGTTGCAAGGTACCAGGATCGCAAAAAAGTGTAGCAGAAGTCGAAACAATGAAGTTTATTCATTCACACAGGAACAACGGGAACGGGATAAAAAGGATATCCTATATCCTTCTCCCAGTTCTTAGCTACCTCCCTACCAAATTTCAGCCAAATCGGTTCAGCCGTTCTTAAGTTATAAATAGTGTAACTAACACGACTTTCTTCTATATATATACAGATTATCCTAATTTAAAATAGTAGTAGTAGTAAATAAGATCATCATATTGCCTTTAGGGCGGAACAAAGTTCGCCGGGACACTTTTGTGCTACCCTGGTACATAGCACCTCTACAAACTAGGCACAATAAAAGTTCTTTGATGTAATTATTATGGTTTAATGATGAATGAGCTTCACTGTTTCGGCTTCTCCTACACTTTTGTGCTGCCCTGGTACCTTACACCTCCACAAAGTAGAGAAAATCATATTTCTTCTATGTATTAGTGATTTAATGATGAATGCAAAGCCGATTACAAAGTGAAGGAAAACATTTTAAGGAAACCTGGCCTTTTGTAAGTCTGAAATCGTCAACCCGCATTGAGCAAGCGTGGTGATTACGCTCAGTCGTTCTCCTCTCTAGCTATCCCCAGCAGGGGGACGATAAAAAAGGCTGATGATGATGATGATGAGCTTCATTGTTTCGATTTCTCCTACACTTTTGTGCTGCCCTAATTATCCTAATTTAAAAACTAAAAAATAAGATCATGTGATATTTATTGCCTTTAAGGCGGAACAAAGTTCGCCGGGTCAGCTAGCGGGTCTTCTAGCTGACCTTGCGAACTTTGTTCCGCCTTAAAAGCAATATGACATGATCTTATTTACTACTTTTTAAATTAGGATAATCTATATATATAAAAGAAGTCGTGTTAGTTACACTATTCATAACTCAAGGACGGCTGAACCGATTTGGCTGAAAATTGGTAGGGAAGTAGCTAAAACTGGAAGAAGGACATAGGATATCCTTTTTAACCCGTTCCAGTCATTCCTGTGTGAATGAATGAACTTCATTGTTTCGGCTTCTCCTATATTTTTGTGCTACCCTGGTACCTTGCACCTCCTCAAAGTAGGCAAAATAAAACTTCATCCATGTAGATTAATAATGATGAATGAGCTTCATTGTTTCGACTTCTCCTACACTTTTGTGCTACCCTGGTACCATACACCGTACATCTTTAAAAAAAAAAGTCTCACCCGTTGATGCATTCGGTTAAAGCAAGAAATCCATACTAATATTATAAATGCGAAAGTAACTCTGTCTGTCTGTCTGTCTATCTATCTGTCTGTCTGTCTGTCTGTCTGTCTTTCTGTCTGTCTGTCTGTTTGTTACGCTTTCCCGCTTAAACCTCTCAACCGATTTTGATGAAATTTGGCACAGACAATCTTTAGACCCTGAGAAAGAACATAGGTTACCTTTTATCCCGGAAAAGTTTGATGTTCCCGAGGGAAATCTAAAAAGCGCGATATAACCGAACTCCACGCGGGCGAAGCCGCGGGCGGAAAGCTAGTTAAAAATAAAAATAAATATGGTCCTTTATGTGTACAAAACTACTAATAAATTACAAAATAAAAAATACAAAAAAAACTGTGTATGACTATATGTATAAATACTAAGCAAATAATTTAAATATGAGCTCTTAGTCTATAAATATTTGTTAGCGGGTTCGGTGACAACCGAATCCGACGAAGCGTGAACAGTCGTCAACTTTCCGACCTTTGTCAATTTATAGACACTGAATTAAAATTTTGCTAAACGTGACAACCCTAAGACAGTAGGCAATTAAATCGCGGATTGGGTCGGAGATAACCTACTTCCCTCTCTTTATTCTATGCCTGTGTTGCCAGCCCCCGTTTTCGTTTTGCCCGATTGGGAGACCGGTAATTATATTCTAAACACCTTAACTATCTATGTTTCATTAAGTCAAAGAATAACTGTTATCGTTTCGATATTTAGACATTGATTAATTATGGCGGTTAGGACAAGGGAAATGATTAATTTGATGTAAGAGTGTCGTGTGGCAGGTGTCGGAGGCCAACATCCCGGCGTCGGCGGGCGTGTGGCTCCCGGGCGTGCACGTGTCGGGGCGTGTGCTGGAGCAGCGCGGGGCGGCGCGGGAGGAGGGCGCGCTGCTGCGGGCGGGCCGGTACGTGGCGGCCAGCGCCGACATCGGCCTGTTCGAGCACACGCTCTCCACCGACCTGCTCAACCACCTCGTCTTCGTGCAGAAGGTCTTCATGAAGGTAATCGCCGTCAAATACAGAAATAGGATTTTTTAAATCTGACCTAACCCAGAAGCTGCCAAACTTACACGTTTCTCGCACACCGAATAAACCACAGATTCCTGCTTTAAAGTGTAGCATAAAATAATTCGTAACATGAAAACCACCGCCTGAAGAATTATGAATTTTGCGCCAATTGCGGACATAACTTACAACGCATAATTCAACGCAAACTCGTAGGTATAATTTTCATGAAAACTTCTAAAACATCAAAAGTAACAATAGAAAAAGGAGAGGCTTTTATCTTGCATCAAAATTCTACACTAACATGTATATTCTGTATTTGCATATATACAATATGTTAAGAAAACCCTGTCCGATCCGTGAAGGTATTGTTAGGTATCGGTAACTGATTCTACTAATGCCTACAAAGACGGGCTAAACTTAAAAAAAAATCCCCCTAAAAAAATTAATATTATTTCGCAAAAAGAGGTAACTTAAAACATGTGCGGTATGCCAAACAGGCGCGGGCGAAGAGGGGCAGGGTACGCGGCACGCGGTCGCATCGCTATTCGCTCAGAATTATACCGTCAAAAATAATGTTGTCACTTTTTAAAAATTACCAAATTTTGGGGAAGTTGGAATAAATTCGCGAGAAAAAAAGATTATTTCAAAATTCACTAGTAGGTATTGTTACTATGATGATTATGTAAAATTTCATATGTTATTTGGTCATGTGTTTACCTAACCTTTACTATCCTTACGGGTCGGACAGGGTTTTCTTAACATATTGTATTGTGTAATATACTCTTTCCCTCATCAAACTACCTAGAATTGCCTCAACTATGTTCAAATTCACTTCCAGTTTAATCTAATGCAGCTGAATACCAGAACTTTACACAAAGTGATTCCACATCAAATCTATTCAAATGAAAACATTTTATTTGTTAACACAGGTAAATAGGTACAAATTTTGCATAGAACAGCGCGCTGTGTTATGCCAGTAGGCGTACAAAATATGGTGTTCATCTGGCTCATGATATCAAAATTTTAACCTCGAAGAATATTTTAAAAATTAGACACTGAATGGTACTATCTCTTAGTAAAACTGGTTGTCACACTTTCGAACTGCTATTGCCTTTTCCTAATCCCTCAAAGTTTACTGGAATACCTATTGTGTTTTTGTTGCGCAGGAAGTTAACGAAGTCGTGCAGAAAGTGTACGGCGGTGAGAAACCAGTTCCGTTGTGGAATGAAGAAGAAGCGTCTACATCTGCGCTCAGCAGGATATTGTTCTCACTTACCATCAGGATCAAGGTACATTACAATTTATTCTCAATATTATTATTATATACTTAATTAAAGTTGGGATCAACTTCCGTTTCACTCGGATGCAACTGTGTGTTAAATTATTACACCGAGCGACTGCCTAATTGAACACCAAAACTCACTTATGGGGTAATACGAAACCCGTTGGTAAGACTGGTAATCACCAGTCTGCTATTCTTTGATCCTAGACAGTTATTACGGGACATCAGGAGCCCGACAGCCTGACCAGACTTTCGGGCTCCTGATGTCCTGTCTGCACCTCGCAAGCAGAGTCTACTGTGCAGCACGCATAAAAGTTCGCGACTTCAACCGGCGGACAAGTGGCCCGCCAGACAATCCCAGTCTGGTCGGAGGATCCACCCTTTTCTATGGAGGATAAGTGAGCTTTACACGCTACTCCTCATGCCTCCACAGTACTATGTTTCCCATTTGTGATACTAACCTGTTATTCTGATGTTCTAGCGCATACAACTAACAGCGACGACGCCCAGCAACTCCGCCGTCCGACTGGAGACGGGCGCGGTGGAGTTTGAAATATCCAATCGAGTGCAGAACGTGCAACAACCCACAGAGCCGCATGAAGTGCGACTGTTTGCTAGAGCTCAAGTACGTAACGAATTTTGCCTCAACTTGGAGGCACTATTCATATTGATTTATATCTAGAGGCCAATTCTCTTTAAATGTACGGACTACAGCAGGCAAGCGGACAAGCTACCCGAAACTGTCAAATTTTCCCAATCAACCTTGAGCCTTAATGCTTTGGTGATAAAGTTGAAAATCTAATAAATATATCTGATAGATTCTAGTAGCTTGGTGTGCTGTCGTCTGTACAAAACATAGTAGCAGTCTTGGCGACAAAAAAAATGTTAGAAACTTTTCGGAAATTACAGGATTTGTTCACAGATTGAGGCTGAAATTAAATCAAATCAAATCATTTATTTCAAATAAACCCACTTATTTTACATTTATTTTAAATAAACAGGCACTTTTGAATTGTCAGAAGGTCGGTCAGTCAATAAGATGAAGCTAGTCGCCCATTCCAAAGAATACCTATATATTTATATACCTATACCATACCTGTGGAGAAGAACGGGCAAGAAACTCCATGGACACTCTTTTAAATTTTCAAGCTATTGTTACAAATATTAGACTGGTTCTTTAAAGTACGAGAGTTATCCCTCTGGTTTGTATCTAATGGATGTTTTTTTCGTTTATAGGTTGATGTGAACCTCAGCTTGGGACAGCTCATCCGCAACGCTATGTTTGAAGAAGCAGAGCCGGAGTTCCAACAATATGCTTTCTTTAATACAAGAATATGTAAGTCCTTTAAACATTAAAAAAAAAGCCATGTGCGCATCGATCTTACTCATGAAGGGTTCAGTACTAATACCTTTACAACATTATAAACTTCCTCTTCATTCACAAACGTTGCTTAATGTTAACTAGTGATTAGCGACTGTTTAACCAAACATTTTTGACGTTTGCATAATAATCGTTTATGAATAAACCCCTTAAACACAATGGGGTTTATTTATAAACGATTATTAAATTTAAGTTACGTGAAAACGTCTAAATGTATGGTTAAAGAATCGCTAATCTCTAGTTAACTTTAAACAACGTTTATGAATAAGAATGTATATCACTACGGTGCCACCGGCTTCCATGGGGTCACTTGGTGGGCGGATATAGACCCCACTCTGTGCACTCGCGACCCCAAAGGTCCACCAGATATTACACTTTCATCTAAGCACAGCAGTGCTTTATGTCGCCGACGCAAAGTAGAACTAATAAAGTTTTTGTATGTATTATATTATTATAATACAAGATTATTTTATATATATTATCTATGGGCCTTAGTAGTTTGAAATGATTATTATATTATTAAACATTCATAATACTTTCAGCAATGCGTAACGCCTTCCAAGACGAGATGGTGTGCGGTGACGACAAGGAAGTGGTCCTCATCACTCTAAAGCGGCCGCTCATATACATACAACCAGTGGCCGTGGACAAGGCCATACTGGTGTGGCTCAACTATAAGAACGCATACGAGTACTGGAACGAGAAGCGTTTGAATCTCAATAAGGAAGTGCTTACAGCGACGCAGCAGGTTTTTGAGAAGGTATGGAGCATATAATTTGGTTACGTTCGTGATCAATTGAATTTCGACCTTATGACAATGTGTTAAGACAGACATTGGTATAACACAATGTCATCCAGTATGATTTTTTTTTGTCAATGCCCTATCATAACAGCAGGGTAATCGCGTAGCACACTATCAGTAGCATGAAAGTTCATTTTGACAGTTCAACAACATTCATTGCGTT